>OZ005660.1:15938255-16090755 GCA_963930645.1 Salticus scenicus
GCCTGAAAATTTAATTCAGACTTAAAAATCAAGCGTCCTAGTTTAGACTGGTTCAGTTTACTTTAAGCTTGATTATTCAAGTGGTAATCAATACGTATCAAGCATTCACAATGCTTGCTACAGCACAACTGAACCAAATTAAAATAATTCCTGAAATCAGGGAACACAAAAGGCAAAAAACGGGATAAATTTTATAATCAAAAGGTTGTAAATGTTATTTTTCTATTTCTGAAATAGAATCCAGAATCAATGCATTATCAGTTGTTAAACTTTACCATTTTTTTCTCTTTTCTTTTCTTTTTCTTTTTTTTTCCTGTAGGATTTTAGGAAGAAATCTTTTGTCAATGTTAATGAACCCCCCCCCCCCTCCGTATTTTCCCCCAAAATTTTTCATTTCCCCAAACTGCTCCCCGCTAAATCTCCGCCCCCAGATATTTCTCCCGAAGCCTCAGAAATCCCCAAAATGGGGAAAAATCCCCAAGTCTGGCAACACTGCATCACTGGTGTCTGAACTATAGGTAAGGAAGAATTTAATTTTCAACAGGGTTCAAAGTCATTCTCGCCTTGAGCCCATCTAAATTTTCTTCGATCCTTAAAAACATTGAAGTGGATAAGAATGGTATGTATGAACATGTTTTTTAACTCTGTCATCAGTTGAAGTAATGTTTACTCATTATGGAGATTCTTTGAAAATAGGAAATTTTTCCCACCTGCGATGCAAAAGACGTGAAATTCTACACTTCATAGGAGGAGGACTTCGCTTGCATCCCAGAAGGGATGCTCGATTTATGAGGGTCGGGAAAAAAATCTCACTCATTTCAGCTTTTTTTTTTTTTTCTTTTCCCCTCCATCTATAAAGAAAGTTAGAACAACGAAGGGGTAATGGTAAGTTTGTGAAACACGCTGTAGCTTAAGTCATAGACCTTATATACTAGACAACGCATTCCCCTTCGTTATTTGACTGCATCATGAACGAGCTTCCCCAGCAAAATTGTCACGTGATGTTGGTCTAGAGGAAGAGTGGAGAATGATCACTATGTTATTTTTCTGTAGGAACGAATTTTGTGTTTTTTAATATTTTTATTGTGCACGCACTTTTTATTTTAGCATTTAGATTTACACATGGATGGAAAGCTAAACTTTCATAGATTAATTACATAGAAAAAAAAATTATGATAAATCATTTTGCAAGCGAAAAAATTGCGTTTGAATTCTTACTTCAGTCAGAGAAGTATGAGATTATGCTTGCATACGGGAAAAAAGAGAGAGAGAGAGAGAGGAATCACCCCTAGGCCAAGATCACGTGACTTCCGAGACTCAGAACAAAGGATGGAGGTATAAGATTACACCCTCATGTTGAAGACATTCGCTCTCGCTGTAATGGTCAGCCGTATTGGTAGCGTGGTCTAGTATATAAGGTCTATGGCTTAAGTATACCTCCGAATATTTGCGAGATTATATGTTCAGCACGGCTAATAAATATATTCTGGCTTGTCACTCACACAACTTTCTCTCATTCTGCATTTGAATACTATAAAGTCAGATCGCAGATTAAGGGGTAAAATAAGAAAGAGTGTTCAGTTTTATTTAACAAATATTTCTCTGTAATATGACTGCATCCCCTCATTTCCCCGTATCTACATTTATAAAAAAACAAATTAAGATAATTCAATTTAAAAGTTTATTTTAAATTATTCAGGCAACTTTAACGCACACTGCTTCTTGAAATTTACCAATCTTTATTAAGCTTTTCAAGTGGCATCCGTATTTAATCGTCAGAATACCAATTTTGAATTTCCTGCAATTATTTGGTTTTAAGTTATGCTGATAAAACGCATACACACTTACCAATTTCTAAAAACTTGATTTTCATATTCAGGTAACCTCTAAACGCGTAATTATAGCAAAAATTCAGCATTGAAATACGAACTGCAAACATTACTTTGTGTACTATGCTCAACAAAGTAATCCTTATTCCTAAGCAGTTTTCCCTGACTTAGTAAAATTTTTTAAAACACTTCCATTGATTATATTCAATATAAAAGAATAGTTTCGATTAATTATGGACAGCCCTGTATTTGTATAGTACATATAAATTATATTCACACCATATATTGTACTGAAATTTAGCACAGTAAGAAAAACCTTGCACAACAATTAATGTAGGTCAGCAATTTTTCTAGTATAAGCTTAATAATATATCGTAATTTGTTTGTGCGTCCCTATAAAGAGAGGTTGAAAGATTTTCATTCCATATTTCATACTAATTTTCGAATTCAGAGGACCTCAAAACGTACAAACATATAAAAATCTTAATTTAGAAAATTCCACCCAAAAACAATACTTTCTCTATCATATACAGGTAAGAGAGAAAGGAAAAATATAGAATCTATTAATACCAATCCTTATTTGAAAACAATTTTAAAATTCGCTGGATTGCAGCTCCTCAAAATCTATTCTATTTTATTATAAACTGGGAAAAATTAACGGCTATAGTGTTGTTTCACAGAACTGTATAACAGTAATTCAACAACATAAGTCCTTCATTAAGAGTCTAAACCCAGCGATAGAGGTCTATCATAGAATTCAAAGTAGCGCTATATCATCTGTACATTGTTAAATTTTAAAAAATGACACGTTCTATGAAAATCGTATGTATTTGAGGATACCGTACGTGCGCTGTCACAACAGAAATATAAAATGCATAAATGGCATAGGGTAGAATATTACAGTTTTCTTTTGTAGTGTTATGACATATATTCATAGCATATTGATGGTGGGTCGAACATATACGTTTATTTTCTTTTATGTAGTACATTTATAAGGATTACGTATTATTATTTCATGTATTGAATTCGTAAAAATTTTCGACCACCTATTTTTGATGGATTTACGCGGTTTCAGTCAGATGTCCTGAACACGAATTAACGATTTTTTTAAAAATATCTATCCTTCTGTGCGTATATATAAAAAATTTTATGGACGCTGAATCTCACGAAACAATAAACGAAATTTAACCAAAATTTATATTTAGTTTGTTCCTGACGAAAATTCATACTGATTACGTCTCCAGATCAATTTCTCAACAGACGACGCTGTAATTCCATTTTTTTTTTTTTTTTTTTAAGAAAATTTTTAATCTGGCAGTGTGGGACAAAATTTTGTGTAACTGTTGATAATGAAAATCATTTTTAATTTTCAGAGTGAAATTAAAATATATATATATTTATTTATAATAGTAAGAGTCAAACAAGACAAAATTTGTTCTATAACTAGGGACATATCTCACAACTAATGGAAATATCCCGCGGATGTAAATTTTCAATATAAATATCTTTCTAAAGAACTTGTCAAAAACTTTTAAACGAATGATTGAACCATAGATCTGTGATAATTTGAAAAAATAAAATTTAAGTAAAAAATCATTTTTTAAAGTAAGAAGCTTTTTATTGTGAATCCCTAAAAAGTATAAAATAAAATGTATTCTGGCAAAGACATGCTACAAAGAAATGAAAGTTTCAACACTAAGAAAATTTTAGAGAAAAATATATGTACTTTCCTTTTTCAAGAGATGAAAATTTTTTAATGTTCAAAATATTTTAAAAAGCTTTCGAGACCAATATTCTTAGTTATTAGTTTTTGTAAAATCATTCATTAGGCCAGAAATCTCAAATGTCTCGAAAGCTTTTTAAAATATTTTGAACATTAAAAAATTTTCATCTCTTGCAAAAGGAAATTACCTATATTTTTCTCTAAAATTTTCTTAGTTTTGAAACTTTCATTTCTTTGTAGCATGTCTTTGCCAGAATACATTTTATTTTATACTTTTTAGGGCTTCACAATAAAAAGCTTCTTACTTTAAAAAATGATTTTTTACTTAAATTTTATTTTGTGCTTTTTAGTTACAAAAAAAGGAAAAAGATTCTTAAGAAAACTAATTAAAATTTCTTAGGATATTTTGTAGACAACGGAAGATTTTCGTTTATCAATTGACAATTTTTTTTCTATTATTTATCTGCAAAAAAAGTACTATATCGTCTTTCGAGGACCGAATCCGTGACCATCGCGTTATCAGCATGACGCTCTAACCAAAAGTCTAAGAACTGTCAATAAAAATCATAGAACATTCTAGAAAAATCTAAAAAAAACTTATACAAAAGAAATATTGTTCTCGAACGCTTTTTAAAATGTTTGGAATATTTAAAATTTTTCATGTTTTGCAAACGTGAAATATGTATATTTTTCTTTAAAATTTTCTTGTTGTTAAAAATTTATGATTTTATAGCATGTCTCTGCAAGAATAAATTTTAATTTTAGGTTTTTTAGGACTTCACAATAATAAAAAACTTTAAATGTTATTTTTATTTATTTATTTACTTACTTATATTTTTATTGAATTATTTATTTTTATTTTTACTGAAATTTTTATTTTGTGCGTTTATTAACTCAAAAAGAAGTTTCTTTAAAAAACTATCAAAATTCCTTAGGACACTGTGCAGGCAACGAATTATTTTCTTTTATCAATTGACATAGTTTCTATTAATTATCTGCAAAAAAGTAACACGGCTTGCCCTTGCGAGGATCGAACCCACGAGCATCACGTTATCACCATGACGCTCTAACTAAATGCGCTAACAAGTGACGAAAAAGGTTGTTTAAATTTACGTTAAAGTGGAGGCGCCTTCTTTTTCAGAATGACGCAAAGACACGATGATAAAAATCCAATTTCAATAAAAAGCTTCTAAAAGAATATGTATATATATATATATAATATATATATATATATATATATATATATTATATATATATATTTAACGTTATATTTTGTGTTTTTTAGTATCTAAAAAAAGGCTTCTTTAAAAAAACTCTTCAAAAATTCTTAGAATACTGTGTAGACAGTAAACAATTTTCTTTTATCAACTGGCATATTTTCTATTACACATTTCATCTGTAAAATTTAGCACATCGATCCTTCGGGGATGGACCTCACCACCATCGTATTAGCAAGTTGACGCTCTAAACAACTGAGCCAACGAGTGACTATAAAGACTGCTGGTATTTACTTTAAAGTTGAGGTGCCTTATTTATTAGCGTGACATGAAGACGCGATAACAAAATACAATTTCAATAAAAAGCTTCTAAAAAATGCTTATTTATTTCTTTATTTTTATTTAAATTTTTATTTTGTGCTTTTTAGTTACTAGATAAAAAGCTATTTAAATGAAATCTTCAAACATTGTTAGGATACTGTGTATACAACGAAATATTTTCTTTTATCAATTGACACTTTTTCTATTAATTATTTGCAAAAAGTAACGCCTCGGCCCGGCGAGGATCGAACACACGACTCTCGCATTATCAACATGATGCTGTAACCATCTGATTCATTAAAAGATACAATGACTTGCTTACATTATATATATATATATATATATATATATATATATATATATAATGGAAGCGTCTTGGTTTTTTAACGTGACAAAAAGCCGATGACAAATCCAATTTCATATAATAGTAATATGATATACATATATACATATAAAGCTTCTAAAAATATTTTTTATGTATTTTTTACTTAAAACATTTTATTTTGTGCTTTCTTAATATATAAAATGTTTTGTGTTTTCCAATATCTAAATAAATAATAAAAAAAAAATAAAAATAAAAAAAATGCTTCTTAAAAAAACTCCTCAAAAAATTCTTAGTGTAAGCAACGAAAAATTTTCTTGTATCAATTGACTCTTTTTCTACTAATTATCTGCAAAAATTAACATGCTGGACATTCCGGGGACCGAACTCATTGCCACCTTGCTACTAACGGGACGCTCTTACCAACTGAGCCACAGAACGACAAACGAAATAGATTATATTTACTTTAAAATGAAGGCATCTTGTTTACTAGCGTGACACGAAGACACGATGACCAAGTCAATTTCAATTAAAAACCTTCTAATTAAAATGAATAAATAAATCATCTTTTTTTTTCTTCTAAATATTATTACTTTTTATTTTACACCACCAACACTAAAAATCATAACAAAGTTTCATGTTCATAAATAGCATTACCTAAAATTAATTAGCAAACAGAAACAACATGCTGTAAGCAAAAACAAGTATCATTCAACTTTCACGTTTTTAAATATTATGTATAATAGTATTTTCTTTTATGTAGTACATTTATAAGGATTACGTATTATTATTTCATGTATTGAATTCGTAAAAATTTTCGACCACTTGTTTTTGATATATTTACGCGGTTTCAGTCAGATGTCCTGAACACGAATTAACGATTTTTTTAAAAATATCTGTCCTTCTGTGCGTATATATAAAAAATTTTATGGACGCTGTATCTCACGAAACAATAAACGAAATTTAACCAAAATTTATATTTAGTTTGTTCCTGACGAAAATTCATACTGATTACGTCTCCAGATCAATTTCTCAACAGACGACGCTGTAATTCCATTTTTTTTTTTTTTTTTTCTTTTTTCTTTTTTTTTTAATAAAATTTTTAATCTGGCAGTGTGGGACAAAATTTTGTGTAACTGTTCATAATGAAAATCATTTTTAATTTTCAGAGTGAAATTAAAAAATATATATATTTATTTATAATATTAATAGTCAAACAAGACAAAATTTGTTCTATAACTAGGGACATATCTCACAACTAATGGACATATCCCGCGGATGTAAATTTTCAATATAAATATCTTTCTAAAGAACTTGTCAAAAACTTTTAAACGAATGGTTGAACCATAGATCTGTGATAATTTGAAAAAATAAAAATGAATAAATAAATCATCTTATTTTTTTCTTCTAAATATTATTACTTTTTATTTTACACCACCAACACTAAAAATCATAACAAAGTTTCATGTTCATAAATAGCATTACCTAAAATTAATTAGCAAACAGAAACAACATGCTGTAAGCAAAAGCAAGTATCATTCAACTTTCACGTTTTTAAATATTATGTATAATAGTACACACATATCCATACATGTATACTCAAATTTAGCGTCTTTGATTTAGTAAATATAGTTATATTAAAATTTCTAGCATTAACAGCAAATAGAAACAATTCATTATAACTAATAACATGATATAGCTGATTCAGCTTTCATTTGGATAAAAATCATATGTACAACAGAAATTAGAAAATAAAAAGATTTACATTATATACGTGTGGGATGGCGCATTTGTGTGGGCGTTAAACAGAACACTAATACTTATTTACTATTAATCACTTAAAATTTAATGAAAGGTTAAATCATAATATACAATATTTACAAGATTATAGTTTAAATTAAAATTAAACGGCCGACTAGAACAGTCACATTTGCAACTCAAAGTTCACTTTCAATAGTTCACTTTAGCACAGTTTTCGTCAAATAAAACAACGTTGAAAGGAGAACATTTCTCTCCGTCAAATGCTAATAGCCGTCTCATCGAGGTTCCAACGTCGACTCATCCAGATCCGATCGTCAACAGAGCTCTCATCGGCAAGTGCTCTCAGCTCCCGTCTATAAAGATGCGTGCTCCGGAAGTGACGTCCGTCTGACATCACGGCTACGTCATTCCGCTACGTGTTAGTTCATCCTCTCGTCGAAGACACTTGTTCACAGCTGTGGCAAAGGAACTGGGCAGTTTTGGAATCAACGGTTAGGGAAAACAGGGTGCCGATACCACACTCGGCCATCCTTCCTCGACTAGTCCTCCAGGCGGCCACACTGAAAAATACAAAAAGAAAAAACAAAACAAAAGCAACACAAAATAATAACAAGCTTATATACAGCACATATACAAATTTTGATGTTCTTTTTTTAAGTTATCCCTCGTTTGAGGAATTCAACATGAGTGGATGTGCGAACGGGGCCTTCATGGCATCCCTCCTTAATTGCATCATATGTGTTTCCACCTTTAATTTTTACAGTTTTACAATAACAAAAGTACTTTGATTTCAATTTCATGGCAACTTGGTCGCCTACTTCACAAGTTTTTGGTTGTTGTCTACACAATTTATATTTTGTTTTATTTTTCTTTAACAAATTGTTCTTTGGCATGTTTATGCAAATCTTTAATATGGGACTCAAAGTCAACTTGGGATTCGAACTCGAGAACCTCTAATTTTTCATTTCTAGTTTTAGTCTCTTTTAAAGCCTCTTCAGCATCTTCTTAGGTCATAAAATCTACAGTAGCACTCTTATGTGTAGGGAAAACTTCTAACTGTATTTGCACAGCTTTGGGAAATAATGCAGCTATTTCACTAATTGTAGTCTTCAATGGAATTGATGAAATAAACAATTTTCTCAAATTTATACCGGCAGTCTCTTCTTTTGGGAAATTCTCTCTTTTACAATCAATGGAATCTATCGTCAAAGGCTTTCTTCTCAATTTCTTTCTTTTAAGAAATTTGGAATTTTCTTCAACTTTTTCCTTCAACTCTTTCAGCTTTTCTGCTAACTGCAAAACCTTTTCAAGTAGGATTCGTTTTTCGTCTTTCTTTGAAGAAGTGTTTTCTTGATTTTGCGATCTCATTTGGAAAATATTCATCTGACTTTGTTTCTTTCGCCGAGGCTCCTCCTCTTCCTCACTGTCATCATCTTCACTATTATCGTCCTTTAAAAGCATCTTCTTATCGTCATCACTTTCGTCATTCTCGTCGTCGTCATTATTTTCACTTACAGCTTTTTTGGAAGATTCTAATGATTTTTTGGACAATATAACAGGTTGAGGGGTTTTATTTTTACACTTTTCAACACTATTTAATGTTTTATTTATTTCTGGGGATTTCTCAGAAATTTTACTTTTAAAGTTAATGGGAGCATCAATAGCAATATTCAACTCAATTTCATTTTGATATGCCTTTACTGGAAAAACTGTTACTAAATTTACCTCAAGAGAACTAGATTTATTTTTCACGAAAATACCTTTTTCATTTATTGTCGTCTCACTCAACATTAATACATTCATTCCAATTATTACGTCATAGGGTATTACATCATTGTTTACAACATAAATATTAGTTTTACTTTCAAAATTACCAACTTTCAAATCTGCATCAAATGAGCCTAACGGCTTTATGGAACTTTTCCCGATCCCTTTCAAAGTGGTACGCATAAGATTTAATCTATCAACATTCAATTTATTAAAAGCATTCTTACGCAGCACTGTTGCTTCACTCCCTGTATCAATAATACCACTGAAATTTATATTATTTATTTGTATAGTTTTATTCAGGTTTTGATTTACTCCGATGCACAACACCTCAACTTCGGGTTTCAAACCCAGACATTCCGAGCTCTTGTGCCCGAACTGTTTACAAGAAAAACATTTGAAACCTTTCATTTTATGAGGGTAGTCTCTGGACAAATGGTTTTTATCACCACAATTATAACAAATTTTGTTTACATCACTTTTAGGATTAAATTTTTCATGCACATTATATCTAATGGGTTTCAATTCTACTTTATCAAATCTATGTTTACCTTTTTCACTATCTCTCTTAAAGGTTTCGTACATTTTGATTTTTTGTTTGAAGTCATGAAGGTTTCTAGCCCCATATAATATTATTTTGTTTTCAGATTTATCATCAATTCCTTGAATCACATAGTGCATGATAGCGGCATCATCAATATGCCCGTTCTTACTCAACTCTCGGATTTTGAAAAAATACTCTGTAGCAGATTCATCGCCTCTTATTTTCCTTTTACTCAATAATTTCATGTAGAGAGGCGGAATTTGTCTCTATTTTAAATTCCTCAATGAGCGCTTTTTTAAATTTTTTATAAGTAAGTAGCGCTTTCTCAGATTTAATAAATAATGAAGCGTTTCCGCTCAAAGATCGTTTACAAAAAATGATTTTCTGTAACTCGGTCAAATTAAACATTTCCGCTATTTCTTCAAATTCAGTGAGCCAAAAGTTAATGTTTTCACGCGGCTCACCGCTAAATTTACTAATATTGATCTCGAAATAGTTAAACGAGATAGCTGCACCATGTGTTCCAGAATTCTTAACATTATTACAATTATTATAACATTTTTTGCTTTTATTATAATCATCATCATTATTATCATTATCATTATGGCATTGCACCGAGGAATCAATTTTCGTGACGTCACTATCGCTACTAGATTCATTTTCAGAATCAATATGCGAATCATTTTCACAATTTTTCTTCTTCAGTGATTCAATATCACTTAATTTCAATAATAACCTGTCTCGTAACTCTTCTTTAGTGTCGTCGAAAGAAACATTTAATAAATTACTGATTATTATTAGTTCATTTAGCGAAAAATTATCATCTATAAATTTCTGTTTTTGAAAATAGTTTTCATCATCAACGGCAAAATCAAATCCTTTAAATTTTTTTATTCTGCATCTGTTTTTTCGATCACCTTCGTTTTCAAAAAGAAACCGATGCAGAATTTTAATCTTATTATATTTTTCTGTCCCTAGTGCAATACCTATTCGAGGAATGTCCTCTAATGAAGCCATCATGCAATAAAAATAAAAGTTGACGTACCTTTGCAGAACAGGAACAGCAGAAACTTGATTATTTTAATATGCCATAAGTGTGACCTGTCACTTGTCCAGCTATTACTTTCGGTTTAATCCACATAACTGTCGAATGGTACACCATAAAAATGTATAGAGAGAAGAATTTTATAATTCAACACTCATCAGAGTTCAGCAACAGTTTTTGAAATAAAGAGTTCAGTCAAAAAAATTATTTATATTTTAAAAAGTTCAACGAATTACAAAAATAGTTCTTTTTTCAGTCAATGAAATTTATGTTTTAAACTAAATTTATGTTGCAATTCAAAATTCACTTTGCATCCAAAATTCACGTTGCATCCAAAAATTCCCGTTGCATCCCACTTCTGACTAGTGGAATGGCGCACTTGTGTAAGCGTTAAACAGAAAACTAATACTTATTTACTATTAATCACTTAAAATTTAATGAAAGGTTAAATCATAATATACAATATTTACAAGATTATAGTTTAAATTAAAATTAAACGGCCGACTAGAACAGTCACATTTGCAAGTCAAAGTTCACTTTCAATAGTTCACTTTAGCATAGTTTTCGTCAAAATAAAACAACGTTGAAATGAGAACATTTCTCTCCGTCAAATGCTAATAGCCGTCTCATCGAGGTTCCAACGTCGACTCATCCAGATCCGATCGTCAACAGAGCTCTCATCGGCAAGTGCTCTCAGCTCCCGTCTATAAAGATACGTGCTCCGGAAGTGACGTCCGTCTGACATCACGGCTACGTCATTCCGCTACGTGTTAGTTCATCCTCTCGTCGAAGACACTTGTTTACAGCTGCGGCAAAGGAACTGGGCAGTTTTGGAATCAACGGTTAGCGAATGCAAGGTGCCGATACCACATACATATATTAACAAATAGCAACAATTTACTGTAAACTAAAGCATAGTATAGTATTTCACCTGAAACATCTGAAATAATAAACCTTAATGCAGTAGCTTTCAATTTCATGATTCTTATTAAGCCAATTTTCTGCTAGACGTCACTCCTATTTTCTATCCTGCAACTAACACGGATTTTTTTGCCACGTACATTAGCGTAATATGCATTGTTTCATAGATAGATAGATTTAGGAGGAAAAAAAACCATTAATTAATTATCAAAAACATGTAAAACTTTACTTAATAGTAAAACATAAGAACTTTTTCCCTTGGCAAATCTTACAAATTCAATAATTAATAATAATAATAACTAAATCAAAAAATAAAAATAAAATAGTACATAAATTTTTTTAATTTAATTTATGTAAATATATATATATATATATATTGTGGAGTTTGCGCTCCTGCAAACTCCATCTTAACTTAAATACTTAGATTACTAAGAGAACACAAGACTTTAAATAACAATAACTAAAGTTTATTTGAGCAGATTAATGGGAGGGCGGCCTGGTAAATTTATATAGCTCAGCCAGCGTTTTACTTAATCAAAATATATGAATCAACAAATTAAGTAGATAACTTTAAATATCTCACCCCAGCAGATAGTCGAAAGGTGTAGAGACGGTCACACTCGTACTCCAACTACGGCTTCACTATGGGACAGAGGATTCCCTTCTATCTCAGCTTGAACTTCCGAAAACTAGTAGACACTCACCAACACTCAACACTACTTAACTTCACACAACTAAATCTCCTCTACTCCACTTTCGATATTCACCAAAATAAGAATCAGCACACTCGCTATAATATCCTCCAATAACCACTATACGATCCTCCAACATCCTCACTATCTACTAAAACCATCTCTATTTTTATACTTTTTCCTACACCGTCCTTTCACTACATTTCAATCCGTACTTTTAAAAATCACTTCTAATTTAACTAATATTCAAAATCTAAGTCTTTTAATGCAGCACCCTGCCGACACAAAACTATCTCGACTTCAACCGTCACCGAGTCACTGGCGACGGAGTGATTTTAACCGTCCCCACTTCCTACTTTGCTGGATCCAGCTTAATTGAAACAACTGTGGTGACGTTCTAACGTCTCAACCTCACAGTCCCCCTCCTAGAAAAAAAATTTAGTCGGGAAAATCCCCAACGGGTTTGATCGATTAAATTTAAATAGCTTCATTCCCTCTCTAACTATTTCAAATCTCTGAAGTGTGAGTGCAGCCGTCACTTAAATTTTAACTGGGTGAGAAAAACTTAAAAATTTGTTAAGTCCCTGAGCGGAAAACTCGGGGACGCAAAAAATTAATTAAAAATTTTAAATAAAAGGCGTTCGTTTACCCCGAGAAACTCCGGGACTGACTGAGCTAAAACCAGGCTTACAGTAGGATTAACAAACGTCTCCCTGTTAGGCCAGGAAGGCAATATATTAAATTCAACTTGATCTTGGCTTTACAATGTAAGTCGCTTGTAACAAAATGCGACATTTAAAGTTTGTTATAACACAAGAGTAAGTGTCTTTAAAATAAAAAGAGAAAAAAATGATAAAGTCTTTATTAATATGAGTTGACTGGCTGGACTGGTATCTGGAGCTCTACGTCTGCAAGGTAGATGAGTAAACCAAGAATAGGCTGAACTTTCTTCGCACTAAAGCAGACGTCAGAATCCACAGGCTGTCCATAAGCAGGAAAAAAGAACTTTTTGACATCAAATTAAGATCTTTCACTTTAGATAAAAAGAGTTAACATCAGATTAAGAGAATAGTCCATCAGAGT
Source organism: Salticus scenicus (assembly GCA_963930645.1). Taxonomy (NCBI): domain Eukaryota; kingdom Metazoa; phylum Arthropoda; class Arachnida; order Araneae; family Salticidae; genus Salticus; species Salticus scenicus. The sequence continues at coordinate 15,951,481 of OZ005660.1, forward strand.
GTCTGAAATGGGAAAAACTTTTACAGTATGCATAGTAAAAAAAGTGACAATTCATCTCTAGAAGAAACTGAGACATGTTCGTCTCTATTAACATAATAGATAGGTTACTTACAGAAATATTTCTCCCTCCTTAGCTAAAGCATAAGCGGAAAAAACTGAGCAGTTAGTCTTTTTAATGTTATATAGTTAAACACGACTTTTATGCTTATAGCTAAAAAAAACATTTTACCCCCTCTAAAAGTACATACAGATAAACTTTTAGACAAATATTCAAAAAATTTTACAAATACAAATATGCAGTTTATAAATACATCATTTATAAAAATACAAGAGAAAAAGGGGGGGAAATTTACAAAGGGGCCAAAAAAACAGTTTATATTACCAGCTTTCTGCAGGAGATGGCTACAAGGTAAAAGACTTAATACATACATAAAATAGATATTTAAGAGAGAACAAAAATGTTGACATTGAAGCAGAACATTAATTTTGATTTGAAAGTTCATGGCTACGTTAAATTTTGTATTTTTAGTTTGGGAAAGTCCATAACTTTCGTAAGAGTTCTTAAAATATAAAGACCCAAAAAGGCTTCAAGGTACGTCGAACATTTTGTACAGCTCTGACAGAAATGCACTTGTAATAGAGAAAAAAAAATAGAGAACGGTATCACCTGATGTGAATTTGCAGCCGTAACTTCAGCAAGGTCAGAGGTCTTGGTGAATGTTCTCGATGTACTCGTCAGCTAGGCCACAGGGTTGGAGGCTTTCAGACCGGGGTCTAGGGCTATCCCAAAAGGCTTGTACAAAGGCTTGCTCGGCAGGTGATTCATATGGCTGAGCCTGTTGTCGGAGTCTGGCTTGACGCCGAGTATTAAATCGGTGGTGTGAAGAGAACTCGTCTTTGCCGATCGAGTCAGGAGCTGCTAGGAATTTTTCCATGTGCCGTCCGCTAGCTGATGAAGAGGGTGGAGGTCTTTTTCGAACCCTTGCTTTTCTCTTAGGTCGGAACGAGTCGGTGTGCACTGAATCTGGAACTGCTAGTACCTTCTGTGGGCGATGTGTTCCAGAGGACTTTGAGGAGGGGGCTTGAGGGCGTTTGAAACCCTTGTTCCAACCATGTTTCTTTTTACTCTGCGGTATAAAAGTGCCATTAGTAAAAGAATAGTCGCGTTTGCGACCAGTTTGCCTAGGAAATTTCACATTAGAATGGTTTGATGACCCACTGCGAGCTCGTTTTTGTGCGACGGGTCTGCTAACACTAGATTGGTCAGCGGAAGTGCCCTGAACAGATTGTTCGGGTGTATTAGGAATAGGTAGTTCATCAGCTGTACGAGAATCAGGAGCACTAGGCTGGGGAGTGAGGTTAGGCGTAAGGACGGACTGTTCGTCAGGTGGGTTTGAACCCGGCACGCTATCACTATCAAGAGTTTCAGTATATGATTGAGTGCGCTCTTTAAATATTCGGACCTGATCAACATTAATGGTCGTTGGGGTGCCGTTAAAGTCAATTGTCAAATTATTATTTTCTATCTTTAAAACAGAAAAAGGCCCAATGAATTTTGGCCCAAATTTAGCTACTTTAGAATCTTTTTTAGAGCTAAGAAAATGTGATTCTAGGAGTATTTTATCTCCCACTTTTACTTCTAAAATTCTACGTTTTAAGTTATAATACAGAGCTTGCTGCTCTTGAGCTTTTCTCAAATTTCTCTGAACTTCTGGTAGCAATTCTTCAATATTTCGCGTAATAAATTGAGATGCGTTTTGCTGTACTAATACCAGTTTTTGAAAGGGGGTCAGAATCTTTCTGCCCAAAAACAATTCAGCGGGAGTTTTTCCGGTTGCATCACTTACCGCTGTACGAATTGCATAGCCAAAATGATAGAGAAACTGATCCCAATTTTCATGATTTTGACCAATGAATGTCGCAATCATGTTTATTAGAGTTCTATTAACACGTTCGGCCTGATTAGCTTGCGGCCGATATGGAACCGTGAAGACATGTTTAATTTCGAGTGTATCGCAAAGTGCCTTAAAAACATTACTTATAAATTGAGGACCATGGTCCGTTACAATTTGAAAGGGGGCGCCGTAACGAGAAATATAATTATTAAAGAAGGCAGTGGTCACTGCTTGTGCCGAAGCTTTACGTAAAGGCACAAATTCAACCCATTTACTAAAATAATCCACCATAACAAACACATAACGAAATCTATTTGGAGGGGGTAAGGACCGATTAAGTCGAGTCCAAGAATTTGATTTGGAAAATCAACTTTAATAGGAATTAATTTACCGGCCGGCTTTACATTTTTATAATTATATTGCTGGCACAAGCGACAACTCGAAACATATTCATTAACAAACTTCCTCATTTTAGGAAAGTAACAGGCATCTTTGAGCTTTTTATAAGTTTTCCTAATGCCAAAGTGCCCCGAAATTGGAGAGTCATGAAACTCAAATAGGATGGCTTGACGAAGAGATTGGGGAATTACAACTCGTAATTCGCCATAAGATGATAATAATTTTGAATAAAAAAGCAAGCCATCGATTGAAGAAAAAGATTGGGACCAGTTTAAGGCAATGGCTGATTCAATTAATGAAACTGACTCAGGATCGTCTAAATACTTATAGATTAATCCAAATTCGGGATCATTTTTTTGTTCTTTGATTAATTGATCTCTCGAATTTAACACAGATGCTGGCATAAGCGCTAAAGCTACTTTTTCCTGATCAGATACGAATTTATTGCTTAAAGTAGTGACTAGATCTGTAGAAGCACATGGGTTAACTTGTTCACTTTCAATTTCCTTTACACGAGTTTCAGTCACGTCTACTAATATTTCGGATTGAACCGGTTCAGCCTTGAAATGCGAACGATGAACATATGAGGCTTTAACAGTAGAATTTAACTGATCATTCTTTTCATTTAAAGCAAGGGATTGATTTGTAAGATTAGATTCAATCTTATTTTCTTGAGTTTGAGTAGTACGTGAAAGAACGTCCGCTACGATATTGTCAGAACCAGGTCGGTGTTCTATGTTTATATTAAAGTTAGATAACTTAAGAGTCCATCGAATCATGCGGGGGGAGAGGTTCTTTCCAGTTGTTAACCGAGTTAATGCCGCATGATCTGTAACAACTGTTACTGGAAGTTCCGTAAAATATAAACGAAATTTTTGCAGTCCCCAAAGCACTGCTAAACATTCACGTTCAGTTACTGGATAATTTCTTTCTGCAGTGTTAAGCGTACGGGACGCATATGCTATTGGGCGGCCTTCTTGGCTTAAAACGGCACCAATGCCGTACGAAGAAGCATCAGTAGCTACTTGAAATTTAATATTATAATTAGGATGAGTTAGTACAGGAGGAGCGCTAAGTATCGTTTTTAACTTATCAAATGCTTCTTGTGCTTCATTTGACCAGTGAAATTTAACTCTTTTCCTTTTGAGTTTAAAGAGGGGCTCGCATATGTGAGCAAAATTAGGTATAAATTTCCCATACCAAGCACACATGCCTATAAATCTCGAAACTTGTTTGGAAGTTGTAGGAGGGGGCATGTTTAAAACTGGCTGAACTTTTTCATTATCTACAGAAATACCAGCAGGCGTTATTTTGACGCCTAGGTACTTAATTTCCTGTCGTGCAAAATGGCACTTAGAGGAATTTAAAGTTAATCCTGCATTTTGCAGCAGAGTAAAAACAGTTTTTAAATGATCTAAATTCTCATTGTAAGATGAGGACGTGATTATTATATCATCGAGATAAACATGTACAAATTTATTCAAAACAGGTTTTAGAATAGTTTCCATGGCTTTTTGGAATGTCGCCACAGCTCCTGAACATCCGAAAGGCATTCGTTTAAAACCAAACGTGCCGTTTTTAGTTATAAACGCTGTTTTTGATATATCAGCGGGTTTCATTGCAATTTGAAAATAACCCGATGTCAGATCGAGAGTAGACATAAAATTTGTCGTTGTTATATGTGCTAACAAATCATCAATTATAGGCAAGGGATACTGAGGATATTGTGTAATAGAATTTAGCCTACGATAATCGATTGCAAATCTCCATGCCTCAGGGTCACTAATAGGTTTACCATTTTTCTTACGACATAAAACAACAGGAGATGCAAAAGGAGAAGTTACAGGCATAATAATATCATTTTGCAACATTTTCTCAATATGCCAATTTATAATATCTTGTTTGGCTTGATCATAACGATAAGGCTTACTAAAGACTGGTTTATTAGTTCCAGTGTCAATTTCATGGCAAACAACATGGGTTAAGCCAGGTGTTTCAGAAAATAACTGTTTAAACTGATTAAGAAAATTAACAAAATCAATTTTTTCAATATGAGTGAGGGCACTTTCCTCTAAATTAACAATTAACTCTGTCGGCTCGACAGGTTTAGAATTTGACTTAGAATCATCAATATGTAAAGATTTATTGGCAAAATTAATTTCAACATTATTTGCTTTCATAAAATCTAACCCTATAATGCAGGGATGCTGAAGATTGTCGATGACGTAAAAAGGCCAATTAACACTTAAATTATGAATTTTAACATTCAGGCTGACTTCGCCTCTATTAACACAGGACTTGCCTTGAGCCGTTGTAATATTTAAATTTGTCCGCTTTAAAGGTTTAAAGTCAAAATACTTTTTATAAGTTTCATACGCTAGAAAGGAGCGTTCAGCACCAGTGTCCCAATAAGTAGGTATGAAAGTATCATGAATTATTGCATTTAAATTAGGAAGGTCCACTGGACTGATACAAATAGTGTCTAAACATATGGAGGTGGTTGAGTTATTCAGTGGCTGTTGACCCTCCTCACAAGAGCCACTTACTCGTTTAACTGACGACTCTGGTTATCACGAGAGTTACGAAAATTTCTGTTATTTCTATCAGCTCGAGAAAAGTTTTGAGACTGATTTTGATTAGAACGATCGTTCCGAGAATTTTGAAAGTTATTACGCCTTGGCTGCGGCGATTGGCGTTCTTGTTGATAGCGATTGAAATTTTGAGGGGGGGGGGGGTGAAATTTTCACGCCTAGAATTTTGCATATTTCCATTACCCCGTTGGCGATTAAAGGTGTTTTCCGCCCTTGGAGGATGTCGTTCTTGATATTTAGCTAAGGTTTGAAACAGACTGTCGTAAGAGGTGACAGGTTTCAGATCAAGGTAATCTTGAATAGGAATAGTCAAAAGCGGGGTTATGATTTCCATTGCAGCGGCAAAAGATAAAACTAATTCCAGCTGCTTTATAATGTCGAACTTACGTAATAAAAATGTGGTGGGTTTGTCATAAAACGACATCTTTGCCGTATAAAGTTCTTGACGGAGTTTAGTTTCATCCACAATAGAAGAGAATGAATTTTTAATTTTGAGCTTCAAATCCTCATACGTAGGATTTTGGCCTAGAGCTCTAGAAGCAATGGTGTCATACCAGATTTTAGCATCTCCTTTTAAGAAGTATTTTAATAAATTAAATTTATCTGCTTCGTCAATTTTACGTATATCAAAATACTCTTCAAGATCTTCAAAAAATTTAAGTACATTGTTTGAGCCAGTAAAATAAACCCGAGCGGGGGGGATGTCGAACGGAGTTGGGCGCCACTGTGGAGTTTGCGCTCCTGCAAACTCCATCTTAACTTAAATACTTAGATTACTAAGAGAACACAAGACTTTAAATAACAATAACTAAAGTTTATTTGAGCAGATTAATGGGAGGGCGGCCTGGTAAATTTATATAGCTCAGCCAGCGTTTTACTTAATCAAAATATATGAATCAACAAATTAAGTAGATAACTTTAAATATCTCACCCCAGCAGATAGTCGAAAGGTGTAGAGACGGTCACAGTCGTACTCCAACTACGGCTTCACTATGGGACAGAGGATTCCCTTCTATCCCAGCTTGAACTTCCGAAAACTAGTAGACACTCACCAACACTCAACACTACTTAACTTCACACAACTAAATCTCCTCTACTCCACTTTCGATATTCACCAAAATAAGAATCAGCACACTCGCTATAATATCCTCCAACAACCACTATACGATCCTCCAACATCCTCACTATCTACTAAAGCCATCTCTATTTTTATACTTTTTCCTACATCCTCCTTTCACTACATTTCAATCCGTACTTTTAAAAATCACTTCTAATTTAACTAATATTCAAAATCTAAGTCTTTTAATGCAGCACCCTGCCGACACAAAACTATCTCGACTTCAACCGTCACCGAGTCACTGGCGACGGAGTGATTTTAACCGTCCCCACTTCCTACTTTGCTGGATCCAGCTTAATTGAAACAACTGTGGTGACGTTCTAACGTCTCAACCTCACAATATTATAAGTAGTAAGAAAACTGAAACTTCTTTTAATTACAATAAATGAAAAATTTCGTTTGTATTTTTATAGATCTGCCAAAACGTTCAAAATTCTACCTCTTACACACACACACACACACAAAAAAAAAAAAAAAAAAAAAATTGTGGTAATTCTTCTATAGCTTTCTATACAAATTGCCGTAATTTAGACCAAAGCTGTGACCAACGCTGTTTACATGAGAAAAGTTTAACAAATCATGAAATCAAGAAATAAAAGCGTATGACAGATTTTTTTTTTTTTTTTTTTTTTTTTTTTTAGCTAATATATCTATATCTATCTATCTATTTATCTTTCTATCTATACATATATTAATAAAAAAAATTAAATTCTTAAAGATATATGGCTCAACTATCGTTTTTTAATGCACCACATTCACGCGCGCGCACACACACACACACACACATATATATTGAAAATTACGCACCTATGTGGTCAATTCTGCTCTGGAGGAGGGAGGAAGCGTTGCTCCACCATTAAAAAAAAGTCTTAGTTGTCTATTAATTGTTACAAATAAAATTTTTCAAATTCGTATCTATCAGCAGCATCCCATTTTGCATATTAATACAAATTTTTGTCTTTTGCTGCTGTATTAAAAATTATCGAAAAATTGGTACCACAGCAAAAGTATCTATCTGTACGATATGCACCTAAAGAAGGTAGACACCAATTTATGTCAAGGTTCTACAGGTGTTGGACAAAATGTGAACACTTTCGCTTTTTTACATTTTATCGAATATCTTGAAAAGTACTTGCTACTTTGTTCTTCAATTTTGGGAATAAGGAAAACATGTCTTTCATCATATTTTTCAGCAAAGATTTTTGTCCCGAAGACCCTTAGGAAAAGAAATGAAATTTGTAGTTATTAACCTTTGAAGTAGAGATTTGACCTTTAAAGTTATCAAGTAAAAACTTACAAAACATTTTTTCATTTTTTTAATGAAATATTAGTAACCTCTTCAGTATTCAATATATCCTCACAAAACTCAACACACGTATAAAATATAACATTTATAACCATATCTAAAATTTTCAGATCTATGGAACACTGAGAAAAAATTCTGTAACTGACATCTAGAATCTAAGTTGTGGCTCTAGAAAAAGTAGTTCCATGTCATCCTTATAAATTCTAGTCCCCTTGAAAAGCGAGTTCTAGAAGCCCCTATTAGAATTCTAGAGCGGTTGCCTATATTCTCGAAGGCAAAGTGAGGCGGGTTTCTGCAACTATTATCTTGGTTTATTACCAAATTCTAGAAAATCAAGCGAGAATTTCTCGCAGTGTAAATGATTCAGAATATTGTTTCACCATCTAGAAATGTGTACACTAGAAATTCTCGATAATTTCGTCTATTCAGTTTATTGGCGTGCCTTACGCGCATAGCTCGTAAATCTATATTTCTAGTTAAGGGATTTAGAAAATGGCCACTTATTCATTCTAGAGGAAGGCGGTATATTTTTTTTCTCAGTGAAGCTTTTCCATATACAGGGTTATCATAAACACATTTTACAATCGCTTTTTTATTTTATTGGACTTTTTGTTCATCCTCTAAGGGCCTTCGTGACAAAATCTTTGATGAAAAATGTGAGGAAATACATGCTTTCCTTATTCCCAAAATCCAAGAACAATGCGTAAAGTATTTTTCAAAATATTCGATAAAACGTAAAAAAGCAAAAGAGTTCATATTATATTGTCCAGCACCTGTACTAAATATATTTTTTCTCGAAATTCTAAGTATTAGCGCTTGATAATTAGCTGTGATAAAATTTTTGTTGCACCCATACAGACAGATGAACGTTTTTTTAAAATGATTAAACAATGTTCAAGCGTCTCAAAACACGCAAATCCGCCAAAAACTGAAAATCGATAGATTTAACTTTTATTTCGTCGAAAATTTTTACGAATCCAATACTTTCTGCTATAAGTAAATAAGAAAGAATGCATTAAAAAAATAATAAATAAATAAATAAAAGCATTTTTTCGCTGTAAAATGAAAAACTAAATCTTTTAAATCTAAAAAATATATTTAGTAATTATCCCTCATATATTTTTAAATAATATCGTAAATAATTCAAAAGAAAGAATAAAAAAAATAAATAAATTACACTCACTAAGCTGTAAAGTAGAAACCAATTTTCTGGAAACAATTTTCGTTTTAAAGGAATTATATTGTTTGCGTGTAAGTGAGGCATTTAAAAGATTGAGAGGATTCTGGATCACAGGTCTAGAAAACTGAAATGTAGAGGGAGATTTAAATCATATAGGGATGGGATTTTTGATGTGCATTGCAGAGAAATAAAACTAAATTTGAAATGCGAGAAAAGGATTGGAACATTCAGGTATACATTTTTTCAGTTAATCGCTCTTTATTTATTTATAAATATTTTTCCAACTAAGTTCAAAAATGCTTTTAACTTCGGTTCTGTCTTTACGCGTTTTAATTTTAAATATTTTTAAAATTCTTTGAAATACATATATATAATTCTGATTTACTGCAGTATGTCTGTACTGATAAGTATAAAGGATTTAAGTCAATAACCTTGATTTTTCAGGAGACGAAAAATAAAGTTAAACTAACTAAAAACTAATTAGAAGAATCGATTAGGAAAAAGGGATTATGTTGATTTATACCCCTTATACAGTTCAGTGATTGTCAACCTTCATTTTATAAAGGGAAAAAATTGAATTAAATATTTTATGCAAAGATTAATGCTAAATTTCTGACTTGAATCTTTTTTTACCAATGGATTTTCTCAAAGACTAAATGACATGGATTTAAATCCTTTATACCAATCGACAGAGAATTTTTTTCTGGGTCTGACTATGTACTTAACTCAAAATCGACGTTTTTGGACTTAAATCCTTTATACTTATCAGTACAGATATTTCCAATTGTAAATGGTATAAATAGTACTACTGGTTTGTGCACAAGGACTCATAAAATAATTTAATTACAGTATAGTTTAAAAGATGAATTTCCTTAATTACCTTTTAAATAACTTTATATTACACACAATATAATTAAATTAATATGCATTATTCAGTATCATGCAAAACAAGTGTTACTCAGTTGTATGAAAGATAATTTTATTTCGAATATGATATGATTAGCATTAATGTTTGTTTTACAGGGTGAAGCAAAATACAAGACTTTATTACATGATCTAAATAGAAATATTTCGAAGTCATCTAAATTTGCATTATAAAGTTTGCTAATACTATGACGATATATTTCAAGTGTTGCATGGCGTATTTTAATTTAGAAAAATATACAGGACTACTCAAATGAAGCCTTTTTCGCACATTCACTTTAAAATTAAAAGATTAAAAAAAAAAAAAAAAAAAAAATTGCTTTTTAAGATTTTTTCCTCCTTGATTGAAACGAATAATTTACGTATTTTTATCCCCCTTTTCATATTATTGTATCTGGCAGGTGAAATTACAACAACACTGTTCTGCATTTAAATCGGCCCCAACAGCATTTTTGCAAATTCTTATGCAAAATGATCTCCTGAATTCGAATATGACGCCCATTTTGCCCTATCACCCACCGTTTTTTATGGACGCCCCCCTATTTATATTACTTTTCGGTCATTTTATGTCTATAAATTTTATTTGTAGGGGGGAGGGAGGAGGATATTTTAACTATTAAAAATTTTCTGAGGTTCTACAGAGTGGGAAAATTCTAAAACAACATTTGCTGCAAGGGGAAAATTTAGGGGAGGGGGGATTTGCCATTTAAAATATAAATTGAATTTTTTTAAATATTTTATCAATCTATTATTATTATTTATTTATTATATTTTTGTTTTTAACTGTTAAAATAATCCTTTCTCACTCTCCAAATCAAATTCATGGCCATAAATATTACAAAACAGTGATAAAAATTGGGGAACGGGGTGGCGTTTCGAGCGTTTCGGTGACTGGCCAAAAAAGGGCTTAGATTCGGATTCAAAAGACCATTTTACATTATAATCAGAATAAATGGTATTAGGGCTTGACTTTTTTTTTCTTTTTTTTTTTTTTTTTTTTTTTTTTTTTCGGTGCAGTGCAGAGTACAGTGTAATATTTTAGCTAATACCTTCGTAACGTAAGAAAACAGTTATAGTATTTTTATTTATCCTTGGGAAATGAAAATTTTCACTTGATGAAAATTCATTCACTTATTGAAAGTTTAATCATATATTTTCATTATTTTTCTTCTGTGTTTTATACTCTTTACCATTTTTGACTCAGCGTGAAATTAACGGGAATAATCTGAATTTCTTTTTTTTTTTTTTTTTTTTAATACCCTTTTATTTAATTTGGTATGTTGTTTATATATGCGGAATGTTGTTTTTTCATTTGTGTGACTAAAATCTAAGAATTAAAATTTCATTCACTTTCTAACATCCCATTGGTTTGAAATTTTGCATATACGTGTAACTCCGATGGCACTACTTGCTCAAGTAGTAGCAGATTTAGGGTTAGACCTGAAAGCCCTGTGAGCCAAACTCAAAATTTGTTTCTGAATTTTAACCCACTTCCTATAGTCTGTTTGAGTTGATATTCTGCAAAAATGCTAGAAGATTCATAGTTTGGTTTAGGTAGATTTTTTACAATTTCAGACCATCCTCCTACTTCACCTAAGTCCTCCTTTTTCACCACACAGAAAAATGGAAAAGCTAATCTTGTCAAGAGCCATCTTTGTGATACTAGACGTTTGCCAAGTACATTGACAAATTTGCACATAATTACGCAAACTTTTAAACAACCAAAACACTGCATGACAATCCTAGTTAATCATCAGACACAAAAGTCGTTTTATTTTACTATGCATCTTTAATAGTGTTTCGTCTGATGATCAGTTTTTGCCCTAAAACTTGTCAGACGACCAGTTTCCCTGGTACAGTTTTCATTTTCCTCAAATTTCACTGGTTAGTCAAATGAGAGGATAAAAATAAAATGTTCCAATCTTTTCAATCGATTAAGAAAATTTTTTCAAGTGTAGATTCTGACTAACTTACCTTATCTGGTATCTGCGGTTGTTGACTAACTCTCCTGGTCAGATAATTACCATTGTCGACTAGCCTTCTTTGTCTGATAATATTAACCTTCCTAGTCTGGAGTATTGTTTTGGAGAAAAATCAATTAAACACCCATCATCGTAAGAACGGATGGTGCTGTGGTAGCGTGTTTGAATTCTGATACGAAGGTCCTGAGATCGGGTCCCCGCAAGGTTGTTTTGTATTTTAATTTTTTCAAGTGTAGATTCTGACTAACTTACCTTATCTGGTATCTGCGGTTGTTGACTAACTCTCCTGGTCAGATAATTACCATTGTCGACTAGCCTTCTTTGTCTGATAATATTAACCTTCCTAGTCTGGAGTATTATTTTGGAGAAAAATCAACTAAACACCCATCATCGTAAGAACGGATGGTGCTGTGGTAGCGTGTTTGAATTCTGATACGAAGGTCCTGAGATCGGGTCCCCGCAAGGTTGTTTTGTATTTTAATTTTTTCAAGTGTAGATTCTGACTAACTTACCTTATCTGGTATCTGCGGTTGTTGACTAACTCTCCTGGTCAGATAATTACCATTGTCGACTAGCCTTCTTTGTCTGATAATATTAACCTTCCTAGTCTGGAGTATTATTTTGGAGAAAAATCAACTAAACACCCATCATCGTAAGAACGGATGGTGCTGTGGTAGCGTGTTTGAATTCTGATACGAAGGTCCTGAGATCGGGTCCCCGCAAGGGCAAGTAAAGATTCTGACTAACTTGCCTTGTTTGGTAATTGTGGTTATTGACTAATCTTCTTGGTCAGATAATTACGATTGTCGACTACCCGTCTTTGTCTGATAATATTGATCTTTCTAGTCTGGGATATTGTTTTGGAGACTAGTTCAGCTAGTACACTTTTTAACTGAAGTTTCCTAGTCAACTGTTTGGGTTATTTAATTCTGTATTGTCAACGAAGCACTTTGCCTGGTCACTGTAACCAACTTTTTTTTCTGTGTGATGCCATTCAAAGATCTTATATCTTTTTCCTTAGCAAATTTTCCTAGAACCCTCCCTTTCCCTACCCACTTACTGCTTTTCCTCAGTCCGATCAATGATGAATTTTCTTTTTCTCAGACATAGAATTTACAACCCAATCCTCACGTGATGCCATATTCGAAACCGGGAGATGGAGAAACAACATTATCTTCAGATGCACTTGATGATTTTTCAAACTTTTTTTTAGAATTTTCGTAGTTTCTAAATTAGGTTTTGCTTTTCTGATCTCTGTTTTACTTTATTTTACTTTCTTCTCTTGTTCTTTGTCCATAAATTCTAATTCGATAGTTAATTTTTCTGGAGTATCAATTGCACTGCTCTGCAAAAAAATAAATTTTCGAGATCTGATACCATTCTTGCTGATTCTTATGTAAAATGACCTCCTGAATTCGAATATGACTCCCATTTTGCCCAGTCACCTACCGTTTTCTAGATACACCACCCCATCCCTCAATTTCTTTCCTTGTCCGATAATTTTAGGACCATGAATTTGATTTGAAGAATGAAAAATAATTAATTTAACACCTAAAAACAAAAAAAATGTAAAGTTTAAAAGTAACGTTAATAACAGATTAAAAAAATATAAGATATGCAATGCATAATTTCAGTGGCAAATCCCCCCCCCCCCCCCCACACACACACCAAAAAAAAAAAAATATATATATCCCTTGTCGCAAATGTCCATGTTTTAGAATGTTCAATTCATGTTTCATGTTGCCCCGATGGCATATTAGCTTCAGTCATGGTTTTTTGAGCGATTTCTTCATGTACTCTACTACCGACATATGTTGACGAATTATCTTCGTCAGTGAAGATATCAGAATTTGCACGCCAAATACAGTGATCCTAAAACCATTTTCAATGTTGCGAGATGTAAAGCAAGAGGAAAAAATGACCAAATCATTTAGCAATTTCGTAAATTGTCATGGTTCTACCGGGTTGGTTGGTTGGGTTTTACGTCGCACGCGCAGTGGGCAATTGGCGACGGTCTGGGATTTCTACCGGGATGTGAAAGCATCTAGTAATCACAAGTTTTAAGAACACCATACACAGTTTGTACTAAAGGCTGGAGCCTGTGGAAAGTGTAAGGCGGGATCTTGAGTAGCATAATACCATTTTCTTCGGCATTATGACATGACCTCTAGACAGGTCTAGAAAACTGAAATGTAGGAAGAAATCTAAATCACAAGGATGGGGTTTTGGATGTACAATGTAAAGAAATAAATCCAAATTTGAAATGAAAAAAATAAATAAATAAAGGATTGAAAAATTCAGGTATATGTCATTTCTGAAATTAAACAAACAGATTGTGTACGTGTTGGTGGTATAATTTATTCCCTCATTTAAATGTATAAAATCAATCTATTTCCTAAAAATATATTAATGGATAATTTCATTTTCCATATAGGGATAATTTTGGAATGTGTATTGTTTTTATTTTAACTTTATTCATAATTACAATCTTCAGAAGCTAAATATGTTAATTTTATCATTTCTTCATTCACTATTTTCCCCCAATGGACTTTATCCGCGTTACGTATAATAAACCCTTCACGCGTGACTCCTACAGGGAAAAATGCAGAATTATATTGTTTGCATTTATGTTATATGGGGAAATGTTTGCATTCTATAGGGAAATATTCGTATCCTAGAGGGAAATTCATGGGGAAATCGAGAATCAGAAGTCACATGTTGGGTATTATTTAGCCTCGAACCCAAGAAGACGGATATAGTCCATTGAGGAAGTGATTCTTTCGTTGAATTATTCTATTGGTCTAATAATAATAATAATATAAAGAAAAAAAAATAAACTAAAAAATAATTATTTAATTACGAAACAGAAAAGAAATATCAATAAAAATAATTTTAATATATTTTTAAAAGGTACGAAAAATTTACGTAAAAATAATTTCTGAAATAAATACGCGGGAATTAAATACAAAAAGATAAAAATGGGGAAATAAGTCCAATATATACATATATATATATATATATATATATATATATACTATAGGAAGAAAAAAAAATTAAATATTTGAAAATACAAGCTTTGCAGTATTACAGTATTCCTTTTTTTTTTTTTTTTTTTTTTTTTGCTAACGTTAAATATAACTGTTATTTCTCTTTTATATTGAATACCTTTACTATTATTCCACAAAAAATTAGAAATTCCAGACATGACTTTTTTTTTTCTCTTATCACTAGTATAAAAAAAAGTTGATTTATTTCTGAAATATATGTACAACAGAAAATGAAAAACAATGAAACTTTAAAAGGAAATATTGAATGTTAGCAAATTTTGCTGCAGTCTTTTAAATTTTATCTCAAAGGAATGAAAGAGAATAGACTAATCTAATTTTCCGAATAATGTAAGGCAAATAAAAAAGATGAAAATTCGCATAATTAGTTATGAAACTCTTTTATTTTAAAAAGAAAGAGAATACTTTCATAAAAAGTTAGTATTATTAGAATAAAGCATGCAATGTAAACTGTCTGAGCTTTACAAAGTTCGTGTGGGAAATTTGATGGATTAAACTCCAATAAACTGCGCATTTATATATTTTTTATTTTCTTGGCTAAGTAAAATGATTTTAAATAATTCTAAAGCAATGAATACTGTGAAAGATATGCTAATTCTCCGCTATCAGACAAATATTTTTAGCAATAAAAAAAAAAAAAAAGATTAAACAACTAAAGTAAATTTACAATGGAGAGTAATTAAAAGAGTGAGTATAAATTTTTATTTTTTAAAGTGTAATAAATGTTATATCTTAAATTAATATCGAAAAAGTTTAAATATTCGTGGAAACTTGCTAATTTTAAAGCATACGATACTGAAACATTTGCATTAAATTTTATTTTTATTAATTTAAGATATGTGTATATGTGTGTGTACAGTCGGTAACAAAAGTGTCCGAACACTGGAAAAAATTCCTATGTAAAAAAAGTACACTTCATACGGTTTTGTTAAATAAATCCTTGTCGAATCCTGTTCTTTGTCAGTCTAAGAACATGATTCGATAAGGATTTATTTAACAAAACAGTCTGAAGTGCACTTTTTATACATAGGTATTTTTGCTAGCGTTCGGACACTTTTGTTACCGACTGTATATTTACTATAAATGGTCATTACGATTAAAATAATAATAATAATAATAATAATAATAATGCACCGGAGGACTGACCTTAAAAAGTAATAAGTTAAAAACTTTCAATAAACAGCATAAAGTACAAAAAATCGCACTAATTCTTTCGGTTCGAGATGAAACATGACCCATCATTGGGATAATAAAATTGGCAAGGGCAGTGGCAACCAAACAGTGCCAAAACCTTTTTTTTTTTAAGAAACCTAATACAGTAGCCGCCGCTTTATAAAATCACTGGTTAATAAAATCAGCCGCTTAATCTGATCAAATTGATGGGTCCGGAATCAAATCTATACAAACTGCCGCTTAATAAAATCAGCATCGCCAGTTAATAAACTCAAAAGAAAATCTCTTTAACAGTAAACATAACCATGTATGTAAGCTAAACAACAAATTATATTTCCTCACCGGATTTGTATGCTAAAAAAAAAAAAAAAAAAAGTAAAGTAAAGTAAAAAAAAAAAAAAAAAAAAAAAAAACACGCCCCACCATGTGTCGTAGTTATGATTTTATTTTGAAGGTAAAGCGTAAAAGTTTGGTAAAGTATGATAGTTTTCTTCAAATGGATAGTCAAAGGAAGGCGCATTCGAAACTTGAAATTTCTCAGTTTGCTTCATGTAAACATAATAATTAAGATGATATTAGTGCTTAAATTGTACCAAATTAAAGAGTGAATCGCAAGCGAAAAGGAATAAGGAGAGCAGAAGTCATCCACGCAGCACTTCTAGATAAGTACAAGAATGTCAGGTCAAAGAGAATTTCCATCTTTTATGTAATTTTGTCCTTAAAAGCTGAAAATTTTATATTAATGATAAGTAGCAAAAACTCCGTTTCTACATATGGCTAGTTGATAGATGGAAGGGCGAAGAAAAATTTATTTCCATATTTAGGTAATGAATACTCTTTTATTGAGTTCGGGCATGTTCGCCGGATATAAAAATCAGCCGCTTAATAAAATCATTTTGATGAAAACAAACGTGATTTTATAAAGCGGCGGCTACTGTATCTTGCTACATTATATTTAATATCTGGCTTACATCGGTTAATGTTATAACAATAATAATATATAAATAATCTCTAAAAAATAAAGAGTTAAAATAAGAGTTTAAATTCGTTATGGAAACGAATCATAAATCCCTGATGATGCTTTATTATTAAAGCGAAAAGCTTTGGTTAAAAAAATTTAACATCTTTTAAATAAATTTATATTTACGTGTATTTAAAGTGTTTTAAATTTATTTAATAATAATATAGCTTTTACATCTAAAAACATATGTCGATATTAATTAAAACAATATCGTTTTTCGTACACCTAGAGCTATCGACATTCTTTGTATCTATAAAAGACAATATTTGAGTACCTTTATAATATATTTCCATTAAAAATATAATAAACATACAATTATGAATGCGTACTTTATGCTAAGTAAATGCAGGTTTTAAAAGATAATTAATATGATAAAAATTTCCTTTCTACAATTTTTCAAAACTTATAATAACATTTTAAAAATACGGATGGTTCTCGTATTTTGAGGGCATATGGTCACCCACTCTAGTATATTAGGTTAGGCGAAATTTTACTGTAAAATATAATGAACATATCACAATTATGGAAGCCATTAATCTGTTTTCATGAATATCATTTCGAGATCTCATATATAAATGCAAAAATTGACATGTAAAATCTGGTTTTAATCCCTATTTACATCTCCCATCTTAACTACTAGAAATGTCTATACTATATATATGTATGACTGAAATAAAGACAAATTACATAAAAACCAACTTCTTTTATTTTGAATTTTAAATAAAAGGGAAAAATGGGCTTTCACACTTGATAATTAACTTTCACTTAACTAAATTTTAAAACAAATCTTAATCTTAAAGAATCAATTATTAATGCCTTACCAAAGTTGCCGTAAAGCTGATAATCTTGATTTCTAACTTGGTGTGAGAAACGTAGTCACAGTATTTTTCCCGTTTAGTAAATGACTAAACTTCAAAGACTTTACAACTCGTATTTGAAGCTCACGATCTAAAAAACTAATGATCCAATAATACGTCCAAAAGCACACTTTACTAATTTCGGAAGTTTCTTTTTAAAGTGTAAACTGCAGAAAACATTTCATTTCATTTTCCCTAAGCACATGTCCTGAAACTGAAAATACAGTCGGTAGCAAAATAATGGGCTCTTCCCACCTGACGTCAGAGATCACATTACATAGATAAACAAAGAGCAGACGAAGTCTTCTATATCTATAGCGATTGCGGAAATAACACATTTTCTATTCTTATTTTTGATGAGTGCGATTTAATCTGTGTTATTTTTTTTATGCATCATCATTTTTAATCCATTTTATATCATTATCTATTATCTTTTGTTTGCTGTATACATTTACAATCATCATTTAATTTATATTTGTTATTGATATTCATAGAAAACATGCTAAATACTCTGATTTTTGGTACTTAAATCATTGACAGTGCAACATCGTAAGGTGTAAAGCCATTTAGGCCAGTAGTTAAGTTAATTAACTTGTTGCAACACCTTTATGCGATGAAATTTAACTGAAAACATTTTAAAATTTCAAATTATAATCCATAAACAGTCCACAAGAACAAGCTATTATTTATTGCTAGAACAGTTAATGTAAAAGTTATACTACAACATACAAAAATCAATTCTTACATGTGAAAATAAATGAACCTATAAAGTGATTTTTAAAAATTATTAAACTTACAAATACAATTATTCTACTGTTTACAAATCCACAATATTACTTTTATTTTATTTTATATTAAATATTAACGCTTTTGTTCTTAAACAATATTTAATTGAATTAGATTCTTTGTTTTTCTATATCACGTGATTGAGCAGACGACGCTGGGAAGAGGCCATTGAAACACACATCCACATTTTTTTTTTTTTTTTTTTTTTTTTTTTTTTTTTTCCCGCTAATTTTCATCATGAACTTACTTTTTTATAAACAACAAAAAGGCTAAGATCATGACTCGACGAATATTTACTTAACAAAACAGCATTAAGTGCATATCTTTTAAATACGAATTAATGCTAGTGCTTCAATAGTTTTGCTGCCGACTGCACCGACATCCAACTGAACATCAAAAACCTTCGCAACATCTTTTAACATGTATCCCTTTTTCTGTTGGAGCCACTGTAGCCCAGTCGGTAGAGCGCCGGCCTCGTAATTGGAAGATTGCGGGTTCGGTACTCGAGCCGGCCAAAGATCGTCGTGTACTCTAATGGTGGCTGGTGCACACAAAATCTGCCGTGGCCACAATGTCCTCCATGTTCCCATCAAAAATTATACCTCTGGGGGTCACCGAAGCGGGAGAGCCATCCCGTGGAGGATAAAAATTGTGATGGAATGTATCCGGACCACCTCTAGGGGTGTGTCCCAGACCGTCGCCAATTGCCTATCTGCGCAGCACCAGTGCGACGTTAAAAACCCAACCAACCCTTTTCTGTTGAAACAAAACGCCAAGCTAAGCTGAAGCGACTGTCAACCTTTTCTTACACTAACGTAACTATTCCATCTACAACCTTACACTTTCTCCAAGAGCATTGCCAGGTAAAACTAGACTCGATTGTCCATATAAAAAATGATATTCACAGAGAAGAGGAAATGTTACCAATATCAAACTAGTACATTGTGGTCATCACAAAACTCTCTTATTTACATTATTTTATAAATTCGACTAATTTAAGGTAAAACATGCACCACTGCATTTTACATTGTAAAAACGAGACAAAGAAAAAATTAAAATGGCTTTTTATCACTTTTCCGTAAAGGGAATAATCGATAACTTACCAAAGGTGCTTTTTTATTATTACTCGTTTTTAAGGTATCGACAAGTTTTTTTTTTTTTTTCGAAAAACACTCATAATAAAAAATGACATTCTCAGGGAGAATTTGGTGTTGAGCGATTTTCCGGTGATCTTTTTTTTAGTGTGACCACCTTTCTTTGGGTAAGGATATACTGACCAAACGTCCCCATTTTCTGGGGACAAATGGGGACGCCCTTCTTTTGGAAGGCATTTTTCTAAGTTTAAAAATAAATGTAGAAACTAAATTATTAATCAGTAACACTTTATTTTTAGTCCTTATTTATTAGGAATTAAAAAATGCATCCATAATTTGATAATTGTAGCAATTTTTTATGCTTCTCTATTATAAAGGTACTTTGATCTGGTCAGCCTAGGTAAGGAGCGATACTCCTACAGTCGGTAACAAAAATGTCCGAACGCTAGCAAAAATTCCTATGTATAAAAATTCCTATGTAGCCTATTAGGCGGGGATTTCATTCTGTCACTGTATCAAGCTTTGGTCAAATTCATTTCTTTTAACATGATTATAATATGTCTCGCATTAGAAATTTGTGAGAACATAAATATGATGGGGAACTGAGCAGAGTCCGCCTATGCCAACTAGTTTTCTATAGGATTTAGTAGTAATTTATCATCATTAAATGCCCGTGTGTGTACGCCTTTTAAGGGTCGTATTTTGCGACAATAGATGGTTTTATTCTTTTTATCATCCGACTATCGAAGGTGATGAAGGTATTGCATTCGGTCAAAATTTTCCATATCGAATTGTGCAATGTCTTCTAAGCAAAAAAAAAAAAAAAAAAAAAAAAAGCGATTTAAGGTAACTGGTCAGTGTGTAAGTACAGTCGGTAACAAAAGTGTCCGAACACTAGCAAAAATTCCTATGTAAAAAAAAATACACTTAATACTGTTTTGTTAAATAAATCCTTGTCGAATCCTGTTCTTCGTCAGGGTAAGAACATGATTCGATAAGGATTTATTTAACAAAACCGTATGGAGTGTACTTTTTTTACATAGGAATTTCTGCTAGTGTTCGGACACTTTTGTTACCGACTGTACACATGTAAACATTTTATTCTGGATGACTATTACAATAAAAAACAAATTTGTTTTCCATTTTACAATAACTGGTGCAAAATAATCCTTATTATGTACGTTTATAAGGTATTGTATCGTATACTGCCATATTAAAGATTAAGAAAAAGCTGGGTGAAAGCGTCACCTGTTGAGAAGTAGTAACCAAAAGTTGATAGGTATCAAGGTGCAACTACGTGTAACTTTTCATGAAATTCTATTAATTAGTCCTTGATGTGGAATTGTCACATTTATTTTTGTCACATACATCCAGACAGACAAATATTTTCTTGAAAAAATAAATAAATAAATAAATAAATAAATAAATAAATAATTAAAATAAATAAAAAATCGTGCTCTTTAAACTACAAAAATAAATAAATCGAAAACTGTTAGCCAAAAACTTTTACAAATCCATTACTTTCTTTTATATAATTTAGAAGAAAGAAAAATATTATTCAGGGATAGCTTTAAGTAGGAGGGGAATTTAATATTACTTTTTGAAATTGGTCAATATTGCTGTGTTACCTGAAAATAGAAATGGTAGGCCTGGGTAGGAAATGCGAAAAACGTAACTATTCCGGTTGTGGGGTCGTTTAATACCGAATTATTGTACTAGGGTTAGGACCCTAGGCTTACAGATGGATTTCCCTCCGTGAGGATGTTTCTAAGGAATTCTAGCTCTTATTTACACAAGTTTCGGAGATAATAATAATAATAATAATAATAATAATAATAATGCGGACAACTCCGAACGACTAGGTCGACGAGCGCGACCTGGGATTGAATCCGGCACTTCCCGTCTGCCAGTTATAAGCTCCAAACTGCTCAGGCACTGGTGAGCCGCACAGCAGTTCAGATTTTTTAATAGGAATCTCAGGTTTTTATTAAAAGAAAAAAAAAAAAGAAAGAAAGAAAGAAAGAGACAAAAAAAGTAAATTAAAATCTTCCGAATATAGATATGTGAAAAATAAGTGTAAAGCAATATATTTAACCCTTTGCCGTTCAGTGTTCCACTACATGGAACACCTAACTTCGCTGGCTTCTCCAACCGTTAAATTCAATTGTAAATGCATAAAAATAGGTTTATTTTTTACTTTGAGCTTTCATTTTCATCCATAGATGGCATCACTACACAAGGCAATCCATGATATTTAGCTGGGACGCGTTATTTTAAATCCTCGTATTTACAAGTAATTTTGTATATTTTTTTCGTGATACTAAAAAGATTGCTTGAAAAAAAGATTTCTATGTATCGTTGGCTGCGCTCTAAATTATTTATTCTATATTATTTTTAATTTTTTATACAGGAAACACACGAAGAATCGTTGAATAAAATTAGGTGTTCCATCTCCTGGAACACTGCTACACTAGAGCTTTTCATATTATGCAACCGAAAACAATGATGAGAGAAGACAGCTGTGTTTACGTACTCTGTTTTCCTCTGTTTGGAGGGATTGACGTCAAGCTATCAGATGCTGTGAGGGAGGGTTGGTTGTTTATAAAAATAAAATAAAACAAAAATAAAAATAAAAACGCACAAAACTAGTTTCATGTGCAAAACCTGCAGTGTTGGTTTGTGCTTCTACCAAAAGAGTGTGACGTGCTTCCAAAAATTTCATGAAGCTAAGAAATAATTGTAAATATTTTTACACATAGGACTTGTATATATGTATACTAACTATAAATATCAAATTATTTCATAAAAAATCATATAACCAAGATTTTTTTTTTTTTTTGGGGGGGGGATAGGGAGGGGGGAATGGAGTGTAGAGTAGCAGGCCTCCCCGTGATGCACCATGGGTCATGCTAAATCTACTACACAGATATAATACAGTGTTTTTTAATTCATATACAAAATCTTCTACTCATTTACATGGGCCGCGGTAGCCCAGTCGGTAGAGCGCCGGCCTCGTAATTGGAAGATTGCGGGTTCGGTACTCGAGCCGGCCAAAGACCGTCGTGTACACTAATGGTGGCTGGTGCACGTAAAATCTGTCGTGGCCGCAATGTCCTCCATGTTCCCATCAAAAATTATACCTCTGGGGGTTACCGAAGCGGGAGAGCCATCCCTTCCGTGGAGGATCAAAATTGCGATGGCATGTCTCCGGACCACCTCTAGGGGTGTGTCCCAGACCGTCGCCAATTGCCCATCTGCGCAGCATTAGTGCGACGTAAAACCCAACCAACCAACCATCTACTCATTTACGCGCTTCACTGCGTTGCTCTTAGACGCACTTTTCAGAGCTCTAGTGGCGCAGTGTTCCCGCTGATGGAACACCCATAGATTCAAAACGGTAAGTACTATCTGTACAAAATTATACCTGTGTACTCCTTTAGACCTAAGTAGATAGCCTACAACTTTTTTTGTTCAAATTCCAACTTTAAAGGGTAGTGCGCTGTAAAGGGTTAATTTATTTTATTTTTAATGATATAAAAAAAGGAAAACTGCCTAATGGGTTTTTTTAAGATAGCAGAAGGGTTTGTAATAAATTTTCAATTCTATCTATCAGAGATGTATAAGAACTTTCCATGAAAATACCATAAATAGCAAAAGCACGTGACAATTACTTTAAGTCGAAGTAATTGCAATATAACTTTGCTTGATTCCCGGAATTTGCATTTCACATAATTTACAAATTCTTTTTAGATCTTTCATGTTTTCTATGTATGAAATGAATTTCAATCCTCTCTATCAAAATGGCAGTGTGAAAGCAGAAGCTTAACTGCGAATTATTTCCATGTGCTAATTTCTCTTGCTTTATAAGTTATAGGAAGAAAACAAATGAAATCATACAATTTAAAAAAGCAAAACAGAAAACAATTTTGGACTTTTACGTGAAAAAATAAAATAAAATAAAATAAAAATGGCATGAGAGTCAGTTTTATCAAATTTAGGGACTTTTTCATTCAATAATCATTAATAATTTTGAGAAGTGATAATTGATATGCACAACAATAATAGACGATTAATCTTCGAATTGATTAGGCAACCGTTACAATTAAAATTTAACGGTAAATTTTGAATAAAATGTCCCCAAATTTGGTAACACAGTCGGCAGTGTTTGTAAAAATTTAGGGTATATTATTTAATGCAAGAGCTACAGTCGGCAGCAAAAGTATCCGAGCACTAACCAATCTTTCCGATATCAAAAAAGTACACTTAATACTGTTCTGCAAAATAAATCCTTGTCGAATCATGTTCTTAGACTGACTAAGAATATGACTCGAGAAGGATTTATTTAACCAAGCAGTATTAAGTGTCCATTTTTTAGACAGGGTTTATTGCTAGTGCTCGGATACTTTTGCTGTCGACTGCATAAGTCCCTATACCTTGTACGTAATATTTTGCATTTTATTATTATTTTAATTTAATTATGGGATAGTGAGATGTACATATTCAATTCTGTGGTATTTTTAATAATTATTTAGTTGTAGAAAATGAAATATAATAATATATGTCAATATCTAACTTTAGTTGTAATATTTATTTCTTCATCGCAAGATATATGTAAAAATTTATTTTGCGCCTTTTACTCTTTCCCTCGATTTAGGCTTTTTATATTAAATTCCTTGAAAAATGTAACAGTGGTATGTAAAGATAAAATTGTGTTTTATATGTTAACCAAATACCAAAGTATTTAGTGTTTGAAACATCGAAATAATAAGCACCATCAAAGTACATAATGAAGAAATTTCTAAGTTTGGTAATAAGGTCACTGTTTTTCGTTTTCCTGAAACTTATATTATTTCTGCACCCATTTCTTCTTCTCATTTGCATTTCCACAAAGCTTCTTACATTTTCTAAAACTCCAAAAGTCTTATTAATAACCTTTCTTCGACGCCTTTCATGTCAGATGCCCGGAAACTACCCTCATAACTTCTTCTTTTCCTCGGTGTTATTTACTTATTGTATTTTTATTTAACGTTGTACTTTATTTTCTTAGTAGTTGTTTATTAATTTATTTTGTTTATCTTTTCTCATTTTAATTCTTTATCATGTTTAAATCAGTAGTTTTATATATCTGCATTTTTACTTTCTTATATATACAGTCGATAACAAAAGTGTCCGAACACTAGCAAAAATTCCTATGTAAAAAAAGTACACTTCATACGGTTTTGTTAAAGAAATCCTTATCGAATCGTGTTCTTACGCTGACTAAGAACAGGATTCGACAAGGATTTATTTAACAAAACCGTATGAAGTGTATTTTTTTTACATAGGAATTTTTGCTAGTGTTCGGACACTTTTGTTACCGACTGTACATTGAAATATGTAACAAATGTTTGACTTCTGGTTTTTGATGGATTTACACGTTTTGAGTTCCCTTGAACACGATTTGCCTACTTTTATAAAATGTCTGTCTGTCCATTAAAACATTGTGTGAACTGTAGCTTAAGAACTAAAGCACAAAATTCCATAGAAATTTATATTTAGATTCACTTTGTTATACTTCTGTCTATCAAATGTTGGATCAAATTGCCCAACAGGTGGCGCAACTATGTTGCGAGTTCTCTCATTTACATGAAAGCTATATCTCAGCTTCTATTCTGTATAATTGCACAAAATTTGATATGTGAGAGGACCACAAAAAAGTATGCTGAATCAATTTGGGTGCATATGGACGAATCGGCGCTGGTATGCTACAAATTTTACTAGTGTACAGAAATGCTATGCTTCTGTAGCATATATTACACTAAACTTGATAAAGTTAATTACAGAGGAAAATAAACAGAGAACTTAAAAAGTCTGTTTTATATGTGTATTATTTAATGACTAATATTAATTTAATTGTTTATTGGTGAAGATACATTTGTGACTTAGAATGCTTTTTTAAAAGTAGAAACATTCATTTTTAATTTTTATTGAGAAATTAAAAAAAATAAAAATAAAAATAGACAAAATTACAGAATAAAGATTGAGAATTTCGATTATTTACTTTTAACTAAAAATAATTGTAAATTTACAGAGACTCTGTATAAATATTTCAGTAAATATACAGAATTTTTTTACAATGTGATTTATTTTCGGAAAGCATCATACACTTCTTTACTGGTTAGAGATTTAACATTATATACCCATATTTCAGTGAAACACAATATTACAATCAATCATAACGATTCCAGATCTCAAAAATCTACATATTTGTGATTTTCACAAAACTCGTTAGAGCTGTTTGTAAAAGAAAATAATAAAAAAAAAAGACGGAATTCAGATTTTTTTCAGATTCTATAATTAAATTGGCATTCACATCTCACAACTCCTATAATTTTAATTTGTCCGCAAAATCTTTCAAGCAGTTTTCAAGAAAACCAAGTTTCTGCCTTATTTTGCCCAGGCGGAGCGTGGGTTACCAGTGAAGCTATTCTTCGTGACGATGAATGTAATTCAGGTCCAACTGTCATCTTCAAAAGCCCTAACCTTAAACTGTTATCAAAATCATTCAAGGAGTTTCTTAGGAAACCATATTTTTTCCTACATTTTGCTCCTTGTAGAAATACGACTTATCAGTGACCGGTAATTTTCCTGACCGGTAATTTTCCTGACCGGTAATTTCCCTAAAGATGAGAATAAGTCAAATGTATTAATCCTCTCAATTTACGTATAATTCTAAATTTGTATTTATTTATAGATACACTTACGCAAAATTATAGAATAAATATTGCTTCTCAACACCAAAAAGTGACACGTTTATGGTTAAAAAAAAAAAAAAAAAAAAAACGGTTTAAAAGTTTATTTATTTTCAAACAAATTAAATTAAATTTATTTTTTTAACTGTTCATTCTTTTCAGGCTGGCAAATAAATCTTAAATGTTAATTTACTTTTCGATTCAAAGTTTAATGATTACGGTAAAAAAAAAAAAAAAAAAAAAAAAAAAAAAAAAATTGCTTACGCATAAAATACACTACCGCTCAAAAGTATTTGCCCACCTTGTTTTTTTTTAATATTTTTACCATATTATTTTTTAGACATATAATTTTTATTAATTAATAAAATACACATCTAATCATTACTAAATATTATAAATTAATTAAGATATAATTATTTTTCAAGAAGTAAATTGATTTTATTAAAAACACCAATGAAAATGAAAATTTCATAGACGTTGTTTTTGGCTTATATTTTTAATTTGGAGATCTTAATTAACTATTTTATTATTTAATAATGATAATAATATACTATGTGTCTGACATATATATTTTGTTTTATAGGTTATCGCCATATTTGTGCTTTAATCCATTAATAATTGAGTAAATTGACAGTGTTCAATTAATACAAGTAGAAATTGAAATTATGCCAAAAAGAAAGGAACTTTCTACTCAGAAACGAGCTATGATTATTGGTCTACATCAGAGTGGTAAATCTAATCGCCAAATTGCGAAAGATTTACGAATTCCACGCCGAACTGTAGATTATAATGTAAAAAAATTTCAAGTATCAAATAGTTTTGCTAATAAAAAACGCAGTGGAAGGCCCCGCAATACAACTTCTACTGATGATAGATATTTAGTTACAACATCTAAACGTAACCGTAGACTCACGGCACCTGAAATCACTGCCCACGTAAATTTAAATAGAGATGTACCCATTAGCGTTTCTACAGTTAAACGAAGACTTCAAGCTGCTGGTCTTCATGGTCGTATTGCTGTAAGGAAACCTTTGTTACGAGCTGTAAATAAGAAAAAGAGACTCCAATGGGCCAAAATACATAAAGACTGGACAACCAAAGAATGGGAAAAAGTATTATGGAGTGATGAATCTAAATTCGAGATTTTCGGATCTAAGAGAAGAATATTTGTTCGCAGATCAGCTGGAGAAAAAATATTAGATCAATGCGTAGTACCTTCAGTAAAGTTCGGCGGTGGTTCCGTAATGGTATGGGGATGTTTTGGAGGTGGTTCTGTTGGAGATCTGGTTAAAATAGATGGAATATTGAAGAAAGAGGGGTACAAGAGAATTCTTCAAAAGAATGCTATTCCATCAGGGAAAAAATTAATTGGAAAGGAATTCATTTTTATGCATGACAATGACCCAAAACATTCTTCAAAGCTATGCAAAGCGTATTTGGAAACACAAGAACGAAAGAATGTCTTAAAAGTAATGCAGTGGCCTCCACAGTCTCCCGATCTAAATCCGATCGAATTGATGTGGGATGAATTAGACAGAAAAGTCAGAAAATCATGCCCGACATCAATTACCCATTTGTGGAGCCTTTTGCAAACAGAATGGAAGAAAATCGGCAAGGAATGCTTGGAAAAACTAATCAAGAGAATGCCAAGAATATGTGCTGCATTAATAAGAAATAAAGGAAACCATATTGATGAATCAAAAATATGATTTAAATATTTATTTTGTTTATCTTTCAGTTTACTTACATCTGTATTTTTGAATAAAATATAAATTATTATGAATTGTCACAATAAATTATTATTAAATCGTCTTACAGCATTATTTGGATGGTGGGCAAATACTTTTGAGCGGTAGTGTATATCAGTTATAACTTCTGTAAAAAAAGAATCCTAATAATAGTAATTTATTTAGGATGATGTCTAGAAAGTTTTCAATCTTTGAAGTTTTCAAATTGTTGAGAATTTGCATTTCATTCTATTTTTAATGCTTAAATCAATAGTTTTTGAATGATGACTCTCGAACTTTCTATAATAGCATGAAGTTTTCACTTCAGGAAAAATTGCATGCATTACTTGAAAATTTCAGAGGTGATTTTTGTATAAATAAGAGGAAAAAGATATGTACCCTTTTTTTCTATATTCCTAAAAATGTGCTGATTTTGTAAAATTTTCTGCGATCCAGGTTTCGATATAATTGATAGTTTTAGAACAACTTTAACACAATTTGATATATTTATATATATATATATACTTTTTTTTTTCTTTTTCAGGTAGATGACTCTGGGTGTATGTATATGTGTATGCAATTAATTAGATCACCTTCACAACACCTGAAAGGATGGTCTGATCAATTATCATTATATTTATTTACATATTTACTTATACTTCATAAGGTATAGTTGTCAGCATTTTCATTTATTTCAAAGCATTTTTAGCCCCGCCTTTATTTTACACCACTTTATTTTTACAATATTTTTGTTTAATATATAAGGTAAACGCACCAGTAGTGGACACTTTAAGGACATTTTCCGGCTATTTTTGTGTAATTTCCTAAATTTTAGAGTTTCAAAAAATAATTAATATTTTAGACCTTTACTAACTCTTTCTTAACACGACTGTATTATGAAAATTGCTAATTGTAGCATTTATATATGTAAAAAATCAAAAATCTGAAGAGCTGAAAATGAGCCAGTAGTTGACACACTAAAAACCCAGTAGTGGACTCTTTTTTGTTCAAGTAGTTTGCTTTAAAATTCAACTCTAAAATTGCTAGATTACAGAATTGTGTCCACTACTGGATCTGGTATTAAAAGTCACATGAGCCAGTAGTGGACAGGACAGTCCACTATTTGTCATGATGACATTTTTTGGCACCAGTAGTGGACACCCATAAAAATACTATGTGTTAATACAAGATTTAAAATATAGCACAATAAATGAATTCTCCATACTTATTTTAGTCATATGAAAGCAAGAGGTAGAAGAAATCAGTTAAAAATAAGCAGAGAGCGAGCAAATAAAATTTCATTTCCTTATTTAAAGTGATAAGAAGAAAACGGCAAAATCATAAAAAGTGCAAATTTTTTTAGTTAAACTAACATTATTTTAAAAGTAATGTCCGGAATTATTTTTTGTTAAAGGGTTTAACAGTAAAGGACTATAACTCCCTTCCTGAACATTCCTCGAATCTTCAGAATTTTTTGGTAGCTCATTTTTCGAGTTTAAAATTAAAAGTGTCCACTACTGGAACAGGGTCCACTACTGGTGTGTTTACCTTAAATACTATAAAATAAGAAATATTTATTATTATTTAAAAAAATAAAATAAAATAAAATAAAATAAGTAGGGAATAAAGGCGGGGCTAAAAATGCTACGGAATAAATTATTATGTTGGCAATTCAGAATGAAGCATAGGAAATTAATGTGAAACGGATTTTGTATCTCGCAAAGCTCAAAAATGAATGGTCATAGGATGCTGCAAATTTATATTTAAAATTGTAATGCTTTATAGTCGTGTTCCTCAAATTTGTGTTTTTAAATGAACTTCCAATTTAGATCTATCTACAATTTTACAAGACTTTTCGTGCCGTCTGCATACGCGTATGTGTGTGCATCGCACATTTCATAAACGACTGTTGTTGGGGCGTAGAACGCTGTAAATTTGTATGTAAGTTTGTCATAACATCTAATTGTAAATTTCTCTTTTCGGCCTTTATGTAACTTTCGTTTTGGAGATACCCACAAATGTTATAGTATTCATAAAGTCCAAAAACATATAATTTATGGTAATTATATGACTTACCATCATCGATATTCAACAGAAACTATTGACAGAGCCCATACCTGTAATGATATTATTGCAAAAATTTGCACCTTTTTTTGCATGTAGAAAGTAATTCTTAATGAAATAGGCAAGTTCTACTTAACGAATGCATTTCATTTAACAAATACTCTTGAAACACTCGGATAAAATTGTTACACATGACAAAAAAGCAATAATCAACGAATGCATTTATTCCCTTATTGTGATATTTATGTTTCAAGTAATGGACTCTTCCCAGTTTCGTCTGCTCAATCATGTGATAGAGGAAAAGGAATAATTGAATTCTGAGAATAGAACTCAATTAAATATTGTTCTTAAGAACAAAAGGGTTAATATTTAATATAAAATAAAATAAAAGTCATATTGTGCATTTGTAAACAGTAGAATAGTTGTATTTATAAATTCAATAATTTTTTAAAAACACTTTATGTGTTTATTTATTTTCAACTGTAAGAATCGATTTTTGTATGTTCTAGTGTAACTGTTACATTAACTGATCTAGCAATAAATAATAGCTTGTTCTAGCGGAATGTTTATGGATTATAATTTGAAATTTTAAAATGTTTTCGATTAAATTTAATTGCCTAAAGGTGTTACAACAAGACAAGTTAATTAACTTAGTTACTGGTCTAAATGGATTCACGCAGTACGATATTGCACTGTCACTGATTAAAGTACAAAAATCAGAGTATTTAACATATTCTTCATGAACATCAATAACAAATAAAAGCTAAATGATGATTGTAAATGCATACAGCAAACATAAGGTGATGAATAATGATATAAAATGGATTAAAAATGATGATGTATAAAAAAAATAACACAGATTAAATTCGATTGATCAAAAATAAGAATAGAAAATACGTTATTTCAGCAATCGCTATAGATAATCAAGACTTCGTCTGCTATTTGTTTTTCCTCTATCATGTGACCTCTGATGTCAGGTGGGAAGAGCCCATTTTTTTATTCGCTTATTTCGAGAATATTAATGGACTGGAACTTGCCTGTTTATTTACAAACTACTTGCTACATACGAAAAGGCAAATGTTTTGTAATAATATGCATATTTCAATGGGTGTATAAAGAAGTCATGTGGTGTCCACACCAAATTTTAGAATATTTTTTTCCCACCCTTTATATTCAGCATTTTTTGTATTATCCACGATTTGCATGATCGACGGATCTCCTGCCTCTCAATTCCGCGGATAATCGAGGGTGTGCTTTCAATTTTAATTTATGTCTTCTGTTTCTATACAAAACTTAAAATAGTACTGAGTGAATTGTACAGAAAAGGGGAATAGAAGAGCAACGCTATACGACAAAAATAATATTATTGTTTGATAAAACACTTAAATTCGGGCAAATATGGTCTAGGACTTCTTAGAAAGACCCCCAAGGACGGCACACCACCTCAAGCTTACGGCCCTCGTGGAGTCAATCGGCCTTACACTGAGAAAAAATTCTGTAAATGACATCTAGAATCTAAATTGTGATTCTAGAAAAAATAGTTCCATGTCTTATAAATTCTAATCCTCTTTGAAAGCGAGTTCTAGAAACCCATATTGAAATTCTAGAGAGTTTGGCTATATTATCAAGGTCAAACCTATTTGAAAATATCTCCAAATAAATGGGAACACAAGAGACGGGTTTCAGCAACTATAATCTTCGTTTATGACCCAATTCTAGATAATCAAGCGATAATTTCTCACCATACAAAAGATTCAGAATATTGTTTCACCATCTAGAAATGTGTAGACTAGAAATTCTCGATCATTTCGTCTATTCTGTTTATTAGCGTGTCTTATGCGCATAGATCGGAAATCTATATTTCTAGTTAAGGAATTTAAAAAATGGCCACTTATTCATTCTAGATGAAGGCGGCATATATATATATTTTTTTTTATTCAGAGTAAACACGTTATTTTTCGTAATTAACCCATTAATCCCAATAGTGTAATCCCAAACACAAACACACAAGGATAAAACATTAATGAGTATTATGAATAATAATGTTGAGTAGAGCCCATCTTTGCTTTTGAAAATTCGTCCAGCTGTTACTTATGCTGTGCAAAATATTCGTAGCAAAAAAATTGTTTTCCTACGTCGGGAACGCCAGTGAAAAATCAATTGACATGTCTATGTCATTTACATAATTATTTTCTTGGGCGAAGATCACATTTAAGTGTATTGTTATACATATAATAATTATTATGCTGAAAGCAATCAAATAGATGTCCATTTCTAAAAGGTGCTAGAAGTAATCTCCCTATGTCGGAAAAAGACACTTCAGGGTAATGGCTTCTTTGAAATGAAGAGATTAGTATATTGCGTGACTTTTTTGGAAAAATTGAGATTAACGGATGAGAGAATCTATTATGATATGTTTTAAATATCAAACATTCATTCTACTAAGTGTTCTAATGAATTGCTTTGCAGTGGAAGAAGTTGTTAATTTCCGACTAAACATGAGAGGTGTTATAAGTTTGAAGCCTTTAAGCACTATAGCTTCTAAACAAAAAAACTAACCTGACTAAGTTTTTTTACTTTCCGAACACTATAGTGAGGAAAGTATTGTAATCATGTCAAAAATCCGAATTCGAGATTTTGATGTTTCTATACGTTTTGAGGTCCCCTGAGTCCGTTTTCACTATTTTTACGATGATGTATGTATGTGTGTGTGTATGTGTGTATGTGTGTATGTGTGTATGTCTGTGGGTGAACACGCTAGCGTCTAAACGCTTCGTTCGATTAACCTGAAAGTTGGTACGCATATTGTAAGTCACCATAGTACGAACCCTATAGATTTTGGTGAATCTAGCACTTATAGTTTTTTTACAGGGACACAAAGAAAAATTCTTTATCATTATGGCCTATGGGAGCAAAATCTTAAAAGTGCGATAGCATCTAAACGCCTTATTCAATTGAGCAAAAATTTTATACACATATTATAGATCACAAATACTCAATCTGTGTAGATTTTAGAGAATCTAGCACTTATAGTTTTTTTACAGGGACACAAAGAAAAATTCTTTATCATTATGCCTATGGGGCCAAATTTTTAAAAATGTGATAGTGTCTAAACGCCTTATTAATACGAGCAAAAAAATTGTACACATGTTATAGATCACAGTTGAACTAACTGTATAGATTTTGGTGAATCTAGCACTTACAGTTTTTTTACAGGGACACAAAGAAAAATTCTTTATCATTATGGCCTATGGGACTAAATTTTTAAAATTACGATAGCATCTAAACGCCTTATTGAATTGAGCTGAAAATTTATATGAGTATTATAAATCACTGTTGCACTAACTATAAGCATTTTGGTGAATGTAGCATTTATAAGTTTTTACAGGGACACAACGAAAATTTCTTTGTCATTATGATCTATGGGCTCAAAGTTCAGTAGCGTTAAATAAAACAACGTGTAATAGATGGAGAAAAATACTCAAACACTCTATTATGGTTTTCTCTCTTTTGTTTGTTTAACAACTACTCTTTCTTTACTTTATCTACAAAACTGTTAATTACTCAATGTTCGGAAAGTCGAGTGGAGTCACTCCAGATTTTTTTTTCTTTTTCATCGAACATTGATTACTGAATTATTTTTTATTGAATACTGAACTAAACGGTATGATTCTTAGTCATGTTTTATGAAAATCTGTTTGAGAGGGATTTTTTATTATTATTATTAATTAAACTGGGATTTTCTTCAAGTCACTTCGCATTGACATTTTAAAGTTGAAGATAGAGAATGGATTATTATAGTTAATACGTAGAATTAATAAGTATATATACATATATATATATATATATATATATTATGTATATCTATGCACACTACCTTTTTATAGGGGATGAATGGGACGCAGGATGAATGGGACAGTAGCAAAATTTTTATGCTTTGCATGCACCAGAAACTTGACAATTTGTGTGCACGATTGCGATGTCGGATGGATTTCTGTATTAAAAGCCTCCGATGTGCAAGAGCGAGAAAATTTAACAACACAATTTAAACAAAAAAGAAATAATATGTGATTCGCATCAATTTTAATGCATATTCCAACTGTATTTACTCATTTTAACTTTTTTCCTTCAACAATTTCTGCCTAGTATTGTATTAACCCATTAACACCCAGCATCCTCATTTGAGGACACCTATTAAAATAGTACGTATATTTTTTGTGGTTTCTTGGAATGATTTCTGCTTTTTACTTTCTCACCCATAAGGTAGAGAAAGTATTGTTTTTTGGGTCAAATTTTCGAACGCGAGATTTTGTTATAATTACATGTTCTGAGGTCCCCTGAATACGAAAATCATGTTTTTACCAAATGGTCTGTGTGTATGTCTGTGTGTATGTCTCTGTGTGTGTATGTCTCTGTGTGTGTCTGTCTGTTATCAGCATGTCTAAAAAACAAATTATGGCAGAAAGTTCAAACTTGGTATTCTAAATGTGTATCATATAAGGATGCTACACTGAACTTTTCGTTAAGATCAAGCAAATAGTTCGTGTACAAGGACACTCAAAAGTATTTAAATACATTACGTCTATGGGGGAAATTGCAGGTAAATAGAGTTTAACATCTATAGACTGCACTAAATCAAATGAAACAAATATATATTTTTTATAATAGAGATAGTCAACAGGGGAAAAAAATTGTGTATGTAGGAGCTTCACATCCCCCTGGGGGGGGGGGGGTAACCTTTCATGATGGGTATCTTTCAAAAGAGCTCCCCAATACCTTTAAAACGAATGGTTGAACCATCGATCTGCGATAATTTGAAACAAAGTTATCGATTTTTTTTTACTTTTAACAAAAAAAAAAAAAAAAAAAAAAAAAAAAACGCTTTTATATATATATATAATTCTTATCTTGTGTTGCATGAATTTACTGGACTAATGGAATATGACAACTAACTCATAGTTTAGGTTTAAGTGATATACGTCATTTCTCTTCTGCGTAAGTACTTTAACATGTTTTTACTATTCAGTGAAATTTACTTAAATGGTAATTGTGACAATAAATTTATACGTAATACATCTCATTATTAAATTCATTGTTGGTATTTTCATCTTTCTCTCATTTTCTGAGTATTGTAAAGGAATTAAATAATTTAATATATACATATATATATATATTGAGAATAATATGGACTTTTTTTGGATATTTGGTGTTATATTACTTCTCTAATATGGAAATCGTCTGCATTATCATAAAAGATAATTTTTTTAAATAATAATTTTAATAAATTATTTTTTAAAAACAGAATTATTTTTTAATAACCGAATTAAATTCTAAATTGTATATAAATGTAGGTGCATTAATGAAACGGGGGTTGAGGGGGACAGTAGCCCCCCCTCACACACAACTAATTATTATATAAAACTCTCCCGAAGCTTAATTTGAATTGTTTAACAGACGTTTACATAACATCGTTATCTTACCTCTTAATCTCCAACCTGTATTTAGAGTATTATATTTCAGGGTAAGAGAAAGTCGTGTGAGTGACACACCAGATTATTTACTTTCTGTTACTCATAGGGTCGAAAAAGTATTAGGGTCAAATTTTCGAACGTGAGTTTTTGTTATATTTACATGTTTTGAGCTGCCCTGAATACGAAAATCATGTTTTTAGCGAAAGGTCTTGTGTGTCTGTGTGTGTGTGTGTCTGTTATCAGCATGTCTCAAGAACAAATAGTAGCAGAAATTCCAAACTCGGTGTTCTAAATGTGTATGATATAGGGATGCTACAGTAAGCTTTTCGTTGAGATGAAGCAAATGGTTCGTGTACAGAGACACTCAAAAGTATTCAAATACATTACGTCTATGGGGGGAAGTTGCAGGCAAGTAGAGTTTAACATCTTTAGACTGCACTAAACCAAATGAAACGAATGTATATTTTTAGTAATAGAGATAGTCAACTGGGAAAAGAAATTTGTGTATGTAAGAGCCTCGCCTCCCCCCTGGGGGTGAATTCCCCCCTCGAGTGGAGTAAATTTTCATAATTGGTATCTTTCAAAAGAGCTCGCCAATACCTTTAAAACGAATGATTCAACCATCGATCTGCGATAATTTAAAATAATGTTATCGATTTTTTTCATTTTTAACCAAAAAAGAAAAAAAAAAAAAAATGTAATATTGAGAATAAATTCAACTTTTTTTTTTTTTTTTTTTAATTTAGTGTTATACTACTTCTCTAATATGGAAATCGTCTGAATTATCATAAAAGATAATTATTTTTAATAATAATTTTAATAAATAAATTTTTAAAAACAGAATTATTTTCTAATAACCGAATTAAATTCTATATAAATGTAGGAGCATTAATGAAACGGGGCTCACACAGAACTAATTATTATATAAAACTCTTCCGAAGCCTAATTTGAATTGTTTAACATAGGTTTACATAACAGTACTCGTTTTTTTACCTCTTAATCTGCAACCTATGTTTATAGTATTAAATTTCAGGGTAAGAGAAAGTTGTGTGAGTGACACACCAGATTATTATGACAGTTTATAGCGTCACTCTAAATGACCCCTCAAAGTTTCATGTGACTGCTATTAATTAAAATTACATAAATTGTGTAGTGATTTTATGATTTTTCATTCATCGCATATAAATCTGTTTTTCGCACACATATACCAACTTTAATCAAGCTGAATAATAATATATATTACAAATACTTTACTTCTGAGGTCTTTGTCAGCAAATAATAGGAAATTATTCTGTTAACTCGAAGTTTTTCTATCTAGAATTTTTTTTATAGAAAACTAAACGTCCTCAAATGGAGATAAGATTTAAATTTAAAACTATCAAAAGAATTGTTTCAATTTAATATATTTCACTGCCAGTTGTATTTATTAATTTAGAATTGAAATCTCAATCAAAATATATTTTGCAAAATTAATTCGGCGTTAACGGGTTAAGGGGACTGGTGCCTTTGAATTAGCATCACGGAAGTAGGTTTCATACACAAGGCTAATATTTTAAGTTAATATTTATAAATGGAACTATATTAGGTTTGTCCAATAAAATATGTAATCAAGCAACAGATGTACCTTATGGAATTAGATATATTTTTCAAAGATTTGAAATCTTTAAATTGTGTTTGCTCACCTTGCATTTTTTCATGTCAGTTATTCTATCTAGGAGTTTTTTCTTTAGAACACTAAATGTCCTCAAATGGAGATAGGATTTAAATTTGAAACTATCAAAAGAATTGTTTCAGTTCAATATATTTAACTGCCAGTTGTCTATATTAATTTAGAATTGAAATATCAATCAAAATATATTTTACAAAATTAATTAGGGCGTTAACGGGTTAAGGGGACCTGGTGCCTTTTATTTATCATCACGGAAGTAGGTTTCATACACAAGCTAATATTTCCAGTTAATATTTATAAATTGAACTATATTAGGTTTGTTCAATAAAATATGTATTCAAGCAACACATGTAACTTATGGAATTAGATGTATTTTTTTAAAGAATTGAAATCTTCAAATTGTGTTTGTTCAGTTTCTATTTTTTCATGAATTCTTCAAAGTACTAAAACTGCTACAAATATTTAAGAAAAGTCTGAAGATTTTTTTTTTCGATATTTAATAGAAATGTCTTAAAAGAATCAGGAATGGATTATATTAATTATATATTTATTATATACTAGAAATGCACAAAATTAGCATTTTATCAACTAACTAAGCCTCTTTGAAAGAATTTACACAAAAATAAACACAG
This sequence comes from Salticus scenicus, assembly GCA_963930645.1. Lineage (NCBI taxonomy): Eukaryota > Metazoa > Arthropoda > Arachnida > Araneae > Salticidae > Salticus > Salticus scenicus. The sequence goes on from OZ005660.1 coordinate 15,989,165, forward strand.
TGATTTACATTTTTGTAACACTATCTATACCTAAATTTGGGGATAAAAATCGGGAAATAAATTTCCTCGATTTTTAATATTTTTTTACAAAAAATCCAATGGACGATTAACATAGGAAATCTTTTTCTTGGACCCACTGACGGTCAGTGACGTCATCACTTCGCTTGCGTAATTTAATAAGGTGTATAAACTTTATTATAAATTATACTTTTTAGTATTTAATATTGAAAAAACATTTAATGCTTCAGGTAACTTATTTATTTATTTATTTATTTATTATTATTATATTTTTTTTTATCCAATTTTGTTTACACGCATCTGTTTAACCATTAATGGTTAGTATTAAATAAATTACATCATTAGAAAAATAAATATTTTTAAAGCTCTAATGACGTCAGATTTTACGTGTTTCATGTCAAGATATTTTAAAAACAAAATGTTTAAAAGTTATTAAAGTTATATTTTAAAAGTTTGTTTTATGTTGGCAGCAGCTAATTTTTTTAATATTTCATTATTTCTATTTCTATTATGGCTTTTATGGGGATTTTAATTAAAATGCTCAGATTTTAAACTAAAATCTATTTTATCAAAATTAAATATAGCCTACAGCACTCAGGGCTATAGTGTAGCTCTTGATCAGTGAAAGAAGTTTTTAAATCGGTTCAGTAATTTCAGACTCTCTCCACAAACAAACAAAGTTTTGCTCTATATACAATAGTATAGATAACTTATTAATTAGTTTTTGAGAAAAAAAAATTAAAGAGTACAACTATAAAAAATTTGCAAAAAAAAAAAAAAAAAAAAAAAAAGTTTTTTTTTTTTTACCTTTTATACGGTTGAACCTCGTTAACATGAATCTCAAGGGGGATAAAAAAAAAAAAAAAAAAAAAAAATTGGTTCATGTTATTAGTAGTTCATGCTATCAGTAACTAATCTTCATTTTGACGGGGATCGTGGAAACAGTTCATATTAAAAGTAATTCACGTTTTTATTTATGTATTTATTTCTAAGATATTATAAATTCCCTCCCTAAATTTTTTAAGTAAGTTTCATTAAACATAAGGGGAAAAAAAAAAAAAAAAGAAAAACATATATTTTCTTAAATATCTGTAGAAGAAGTTTTAGCCTTTGGATGATCATGAATCCATTCAAAAATGCAAACTGAGCAAACGGCAAATATAAAGATTTCAAATCTGTAAAAATATATCATCTTGATATCAACGAAAAATTTAGCGTAGCATCCTTGTATGATACATATTTAGAATATAGAGTTTAGACTCCCTGCTACTATTTGTTCTTGAGAAAAAGACACACAGACTAAATGCTAAAAGCATGACTTTTCGATTCAGGGGACCTTAAAATGTGTAAAGATAATAAAAACTCAGTTTCAGAAATCTGACTTAAAAACTCTACTTTCTTTACTATATATATGGGTAAGAGAAAAGAAAAAAAAAAGTCACAAAAGTAAAAATGGAGAATGGAATAAATTGCATAATTTATTTATTCATTTTCAATAAATGAGAGATTTAAATTGGTCTCTTTAAACTACCTGATATTCGTTTGAGATCAATACACTAGAAAATGAAAAGGGCGTAAAATAATTCAAACAAAAAACTGTCTCCACCAAGTCCCTCTGCACCTAAGTTAACAAACAGCCAACTCATTGAACAACAGAAGGAGTTTCTATATCGAGACAGACAGACTGGCTGGGACCACCCAGTGTTTTAATAAAGATTAATTTTTTTACAAGAATCCAATCTTGGGAATTTTAACGAAAGTGAATTGGTAGAGAATTATTTTTACAGCAGAAAATGAACTAAAAAGTGAATTAATGATATAGTACTGATTAAAATACAGCGGTACGGAGGAGAATATGGAATTTTTATTTGAACCATAATAAACTGAAATATTTTGGATCATTGTGAATTTTAGTATAACAAACTTTGAGGCGGTGTTTTGGTGTTTCTATGTTACAAAAAATTCTGGTGTGTAACAACCACACAATTTCTATTACCCACTATTACGTGCATTATATGCACTTTTTTGGATATAATATGGTCAGAAGATGTAAAATTGATTTAACATGTTAAACATCTAACATTGTTCCCGTGAAAGAAAACTGATACATGCTTAAAGAGATATAAACGGAGTTTACATAGCGAGTTTAAAAAATATCGGTAGTACCGTTTTTTTGAAATGCCCATTTCCGAGGTCTAAAACTGACCTACCTATTCAAAATGTCTGTCAATTTTCCTGTAATAACTACATGATACATGCGAAAGGATACCTAAAAAAATGGTTTATGTAGCAATATTCAAGAAAATCGTTAGAGCCGTTTTTGCGATAACGACTTTCACTCAAACTTGATAAATTCAATTATTGAGCGAAAAAACACAATTACATACGAAAGGATAGCTAAAAGAGTGTTAATATGACGAGTTTGAAAAAAATTTGTGCAGCCGTTTTTAAAGGACACTTTCAAGACCCCAAATTTGCAAGCGTATATAGGACGCCTATCAATTTTCATGAACGAACCAACTATTACATACAAAAGGACATCTAATAGGGTGTTTATATAACAAATTTGAAGAAAATCGTTTGAGCCGTTTTCGAAATACGATCCTATTTCCTGTTTCATTTGTCACACTTCCGGTTTTCTAATTTTCACCAGATCTAACTCAATTCTGAAATTTCGTCGTTTTACCTTTATTAGTTTTGGAAATATGATAATCAGGAGATTCCCCACAGACACACACATACACTGACCAATTGCTAAAAACCACTTTTTTTGACTCAGGAGACCATAAAACATGTAAATCAGTTGAAAACTCGATATCGAATTTTTGTACCGAATACAATATTCCCATTACCTACGGTAGCAGGATAATGGAAGTAAAACGAGTGGGCAAATGGCAAAAAAAAGTTTACATGCAAAATTTTAGTTAACAAAAACAAAAGCTATTGTAGGGTAATATACACCATGCAGGTAACATAGAATAATTTTGAAGCGAAATATGCAACATCCTTATTTCCTTGAGGAATAATATAGAATAGGGTAATATTTTTATAGATAATCATGAGTAAGTGCAATATAAGCATTTTATCTTGAAATTATTATTGAAAATAAATAATATTGTACAATTATCAACATTCAAATTTTACAAAAAACCCAAATATCATAAAATAGTTGTTATTCCATATTGCCCGAATTGCCATGTTAGAGAACAAACTAACCTCAACCACCTGTTGGTAGAAATTTATATAAATAATGAGAAATATCTGTCTGCGCTGTGGTGTTCACACTACTGCAGAGCTACGAAACTTGGCAAATGGATACCTAGGACCCTATAAGTGTGCACCTCATCGAGATTTTTTCGAATTTGAATTTTTTTAATTAATTATTTATTTATTTTCAGTTTTAAATATTGGCTTCTATGTTTCGTTTCTCTGAAATTTATTCTTTCATTTTAATCGTATGCGCATCTTAGCAACGACTATTACACTATTTATTTAATTCATTCATTTTTAGGCAAAATCTTTTTTTTTTTTTTTTTTTTTTTTTTTTTTTTTTAATTTATTTATTAAAAACCAATGGTAATGCTGGGAAAAAATGAAGTAATTTAAATTTTAAACCGTATTTATAACAGTTATGTTTATGTATAATTTTTATAGTACAACTTTTTTATCTTTATTTTTTTTTAATCAATTTCTTTGATACAAAAATCTTTTCTTCTTCATCTTTTTTTTTTCTTTTTAAGTTGTAGTATTTATCGGGAGAAAAGGTCTAGTATATAAAAGAAAGGATTAAACTGATTAAAATTTAAGTTTAATTAAAATTTATTTGTTTTTTAGTTACTTAATTCCTTTTAAAAGAAAATATACTTTTTATTTCATTTATTATATTAGTCGTAATCAAATCGTAATATAGTATAAAGAGTCCGGGGGGGGGGGGGGGGTATAAAATACATGCTTAAAAAACTAAAATATTTTATAAATTCTGAGATACAGTTATCTTTAAAATCGTAGTTCGTAAATAATAGCAGCTCCACCTGTCGTCGATAAATACCTTAGAGGAGAGATACTGATAGAGAGCGCATGCAGGGAAAAGTGGGGTTGAAAAGTTTTTGTCAACATTGAATGATTTTCACCCCAGTCACGTGACAGGGAGGCAGCCACATTTGGCTACAGATCGCCGTTAGAAATCTTTTTCTTTGTCGAAATTACAAAACATTTTTCTCCATTATTTTACCTGCTACAAATATAATTTTGCTAGGTTCAGTTGGATAGTTCAAAATATTAGTTATAAATTTTTCATCTTAATTAGAATCATCATTAAACATGAAAATTACCCCAGTCAGCAGCAAAATTATTAATACACACATCCATACTTTTCATATATATATATATATATATATATATATATATATATTTTTTTTTTTTTTTTTTTTTTTCGTTTGATCGCAAATTTTTATCATAAACTTACCTTTTTATAAACAATATAAGAGTAATATTTAATTAACAAAATAGTATTAGGTGCTCATCTTTTAAACAGGAGTTATATCTAGTGCTTTAGCAAATTTGCTGCTAACTGTATCTATCTCTCTTTTTTTTTTTTTTTTAATGTAAATGTGAAGTGTGCATGGATGTCACATTTGTAGATAAATTAAATACTAGTGGTAGTATAAATAGGCAAGAACTTATCAACATAAATTTATTTTAAATATTAGGTGTAATAAAAAACTTCTGAATAAATTATAACATCTGATTACTTTAGAATAAAAATAATAGAAATATTTGAAAATGAGTAATATTTTAGAATTTGTACTAAACACTTGACATACAGATACTGATTTTAATAAAAGAGATATATATTTCAACTAAACATTCATAAGTGATTTCGGTAGATAGTACACATTGAAAATTTTCAGAATTTTCTTTAATCATATTTGACGTGTAAGTGCGGATTTCAACTGAACATTTTGAAATACAAATTTTAATCATTTCTAAGCACTGTTCCACCAATTTTATATAAACATGTAGAATTCCGATACATACAAATTTAAACTGCAGAATTTTCACAGAAAATAAAAATAATAGAAATATTTGAAAAGGAGTAATATTTTAGAATTTGTACTAAACACTTGACATACAGATACTGATTTTAATAAAAGAGATATATATAGAATTTTCTTAAATCATATTTGACGTATAGGTGCGGATTTCAACTGAACATTTTGAAATACAAATTTTAATCATTTCTAAGCGCTGTTCCACCAGTTTCATATAAGCATGTAGAATTCCGATACATACAAATTTAAATTTCAGAATTTTCACATATTAGACAGATAAATACATACTTTGATTAAACAGATGCTGAGTTCAAGTAAACATTTTGATATGCAGATTTCAAATTAAGGATATCCATTTCAATTTTATATCTAGATACACATTTCAGTTATACAGATGCAGACTTCAATTAAACATTTCGATATACACATTTCAGTTAAAGAATTTTCCTTAGAATTTCACATTAAGTTACAGGTTTCAATTTTAGAATTTTCATCCAACATTTCAAATACAGATACATGTTTCAATTAAACATTTCGATAAACAGATTTCAATTTAAGAATTTTCTTAAAAGTTTCACATTTAGTTACGGATTTCAATTTAAGAATTTTAATGAAACATTTGACGTACAAATACATATTTTCATTATATAGATGCAGATTTCAACAATGTATTTCGATATACAGATTTTAATTTAAAAATTTCCTTAAACATTTGACATATAGATACTAATTTCAGTTATACAGATACAGATTTAAAATAAATATTTAGATACATAGATTTCAATTTAATAATTTTCATTAAACGTTTGACATACAGATACATGTTTAAATTATACAGATGCAGATTTCAATTAATCAATTCAGTTATACAGATACAGATTTAAAATAAATATTTAGATACATAGATTTCAATTTAATAATTTTCATTAAACGTTTGACATACAGATACATGTTTAAATTATACAGATGCAGATTTCAATTAATCAATTCAGTTATACAGATACAGATTTAAAATAAATATTTAGATATATAGATTTCAATTTAATAATTTTCATTAAACGTTTGACATACAGATACATGTTTAAATTATACAGATGCAGATTTCAATTAAACACTTCAATATATCGGTTTCAATAACAGATATACAAATTTTAACTAAAAATTCTTAAGTAATTTCGAAATATAGATTTCAGTTTTAGAAATTTTATTAAACGTTTGGTACACAAATTTCAGTTATTCAGATAAAGAATTAAATTAAAGGTTTTGATTTACGAATTTCAATTGTGCAAATAAATAATTAAACTAAATATTTCGATTTACAGATTTTAAATCCAGAATAACCAGACATTTGATGGCACAAGTTGTTTTTGAACTAGTATGTTATTATGCAATGCAGGTTATAATTTAAAATATAATGCTAGCCATTTTCTAAGCTTTTTTTTTTTTTTTTTTTTTTTCTTAATCTTGTAAATAACAATATATTTCTTTTTTATTTAATTATTTGTACTTCATTTTTATTTAATTACTTTATGTACCTAAAGTTCTTGTTTGTGATTCTATAAATTAATTATAAATTCTATGTTCACCATTTTCAATAGAATAATCCGGTGTGATAATCATACTACTTTTACTTTATTTATTTATTTTTATTATGCATTATTATATTACAGTTTAACGTGTAAGTTATGAGATATTGCACTTAAAAATTTTCTATTGTACTTTTAAAATATTTTTAATTAGTTTTAGAATCAGTGTTGTTTGATATATATGTATCAGCAAACCTCCATTAGAACATTGTAGCAATATTCTTAAGACATAAGACTTATTGAATTTAAAAATTTATTTGAAATTATTCCCAGAATTGTAAACATAAGGCGTCCTTTTAATTTATTTGACTAATCTGAATATGCTGTATGCTGCCATTAAAAAATTCATGCAGAAAACTGTATTGCAGCAAATAATAATAATAATATAAATAAAATAAAATAAAAATTAATTAATTAATAAAATAAGAATAAGTAATATAATAATGTATCTGATCGAACTTGAAACGAACACACATGTAAAGTATCTGAATACTTTTGTAAGTTCCTGCACACGAACCACTTCTCCTATTTCAACTAAAGAGTTTTAATATGATAGAAATTTAGAATTTTGAGTTTGAATTTCCTGCTAAAATCTGTTCTTAAGTTATGATAATAACAGACTCATACACATATGCACACAGACTTATTGCTAAAAAACCTAATTTTTGGATTCAAGGGACCTCAAAACTTATAAATAAAGAAAACCTCAATTTCGAAAGTTTGACTCCAAGACAATATTTATTATAACATATTTAGGTTAAAAATAAATACATAAATAATACTAGGATATATATTTCATATCTTGTAAACAGTATATTATAATTTAAGCATTTTTTACAAAAGTGAAAGAAGGGAAAGAAATAATATATGATTCAAATAAGAGAAACATGTTTTAATTATGTTTAAAAAAATAATAATAAATCTGGTGTGAAATAACCACACGACTTCCATTACCCACTTTTACACGTATTATGTACATTTTTTTTCTTTTGGAGATATTATATGCATTTTTTGAAAATTTCCACTAATAGAAACTTGATACACGTATGAAGACGTATGAAATAGAGTTTACATAGCGAGTTAAAAAAAAAAAAAAAAAAAAAAGGGGGGGGGGGGGGTATTTTTTTTAACACAAATTTCCGAGATCTAAAACTTAATTACCTAATCAGGATGGCATGTAATACATGAGAAAGGGTATCTAAAAAAGATTAATGAAACAATTTTGAAGAAAATCTGTGTGCACCAGATCTGTCTCAATTCTGAAGTTTCATAGTTCTATCTTTATTAGTTAAATCAGGTGAAAACTTGATATTTAATTTTTGGACCGAATACAATACTTCCATTACCTATGGTAGTAGGGTAAAAAGTACTTATATTAAATAATCAATTACAAACAAATGCAATATGTTAGAATAGTTATTTAAAAAAAAAAAAAAAAAAAAAAAAACTTATTTACTACAACAATTTTATTAAAAAGAATACCGTGAATTGAAAATTTAAAAAATTAACTTTTCGTTTGCCGCTGATAATGAAAAATAAAAGAAAAATACAAATGATATCGATGAAGCTAGATATTTAAAAATTTAATGTCCCATAAAAATGGTCATTTTTGAATTTATATTTCTTACCTTGTTTGTTTGCAAATTTGCAGTAATAATTTTACCGTAGTGATAAAGACGAAATTTTAAATACTCAAAAAGAACGGCTTTTATTAAAAATATTCGGTGATTTTCTAATGTTTGTTGATTTATTATGTGTTGTACATATGAAAATACTGAACTTTCAATTTGAGAAATAGAATAATTTAATAACAATTGCATTGCAAATTTTGATTTTAATTTATTTTCAGTTTGTACTCGCCTAAAACTTCTTTCCCCTGCTCTGCATACTCTTATTAAATCATACCCCGGGATTATAAGCCCACCACGATTTTTTCTTGCTAAAAGTTTGGATGCCACTGGATTTTTAGCTAATTCGTCAATGCAATACATGCATTTGATTTTTTTACTTAAGGATTTAAGTACAAATCCCGCTATGTATCCAACGACATCATCAACATATTTTCCTAAAGATGAAAAAGTGCCCAAATCCAGTGGCAAATCTTCCCCAATCTCTAATTGTTCACTTTCACTATAAGTTGAAATATTTATGTTTTTCGGATATCTGTTTACAGCAGATGATACATTCAGAATGCTTGTATCATCTAATGCCAAACAGTTGGAATTTTCTGAGGAAACTATTTCGTGGTGGCAAAGCAAATGTTTATATGCAGACTTAAATTGCTTAGCTGTTGGGTTATTGTTAAAGCCACCTCTGCTTCTCACTGCACTGAAAAACATTTCAATGTGATCTTGTGACAGCTTATACGTCAGTAAAAATTTTAAGATATTCGTGGAAACAAGTTCCTCGTGTAAATATCTAATACTAGCAATGCATGTTAAAAATCCCAAGAACCCAACCTTCCTTTGGCTGCTTAATATAGTCGGCCCATTCAGTGCAGTAGTTAATCTTTTTATGTAAAATTCTGCATAGTCTAAGAAAGTAGTTATAGATTTTTTATTTTTAAGTCCGAAAGGAGCTTTAAAATTTTTACTCAGACAGTTTCGGCTATTGAGGACATCAAACAAATTGTTGAAGCACTTTAAAAATTGGACCGTTGCTTCACAACCTTTAAATGTTTCTATTTTAAGGTCTGCTGATACATATAATAAAGCATCAGCAACACTGTTGCTCATAACTTGTGCCGCTAGCTTGACTTTCATTTTTTGTCGTTGCCACTCGATATGGCTTCGTTTTAATTTCGCCGCAACTGACAGATTTTCTCTTTGTTGTAATTTTTCGAGTTGTACAATATATTCCCATTTTATTATATCCCCTTTATAGTCATACATGGACCCCATAGAGGCCAATGTATTACGGACTAATTTAAGCATATGGCAAGCATCTAATAGTATACATACATTTTTTTTAGTAACTGGGTGTGGAAAATAAGGTTCTACATTATTTTCATTAATTTTAGCCCCCAAAACTCTTGCTGTTGAAAGATTTGCATTTGTGCCATCAAACGTCAGTGCTACAATTTCTATACCTGTGTCAAAGATTCTTCTTAAACTTTCATTTATTAAATTGGCACGCTCTTTTGAGCTTAAACCATTAATAAAAAAATATCCCACGGGAACTTTCCAGTTTCCATTTAAACAGTTTACCACAAAAGTTAAACATTCTTTTGCAACGGGCAAATCATCATTATTTACATTCGTACCATAGTCAATGTAACCAGAATATTCCTTGCCATCCCATTCTATCTGACGTCTAATAGCCATTTCATCGACAATTAACGAACATATGATTTTTTTCTTAATTTCTTCTGCTTCTTTTACCTTTATTTCTAATGCTTTAAAGGATTCCTCTGTGAAACCCGGGTTTCCTTTGATATGCTCATACCACTTTCTAATGGTGCTCGGATGTGGCAAAGCCGTATTGAACGCTTTCCTCACATACCTGTACGCTTTACTAGAATAAAATTGAAGCGTTAAAGCAAAAGACCGAAGTTCTGGAGAATATTTTTTTTTTTCAGTTCCACTTTTCATTCTTTTTAGTAACTCTGCAGCAGGACCAGGTAACGATAGCTGAGAGAGAGAGAGAAAATAGTTAATACTATTTATGGAATAATAATAATAATAAAAAAAAAATCAATAAAAATTTCTTTAAAGCAATTTATTTAAATTTATCATATTTATTATTACGAGCACATTCCTACTATTAGTAAGGTGACAAACATGACAGCCTTTATACGTGAATAGCATTGTAAATTGTTACTATTACACAATTACAGATAAGTTTAATGTCACACTATAACTGCCTAGAATTTTGGAAGCATTTTATTATCATTATTTTTATTTTTATTTTTATTTTTATTTTTATTTTTTTTTTACCACTACCAATTGTAGTAGTAAATGGTCGAAAAGATAATAATTATGACGAATAAATTATTTGCTATATTAAAAAAAAAAAAAAAAAAAAATCCTCAGAAAATGAGGATATCTGGTCGGTTTACATAAGATAAATAGGTAATTATAGGAATAAGAAAAAGAAGAAAGGGGTAAAGTTTTCAGTTTTCATATTACTAACTGTTACATCGAAGTGTTTAGCAACGGATATTTTGAAAGTAAGCCCTAATTTAATTCTTTTTCGTATATTTGAACGCTACGCTTTTCTACGTACACACATAAAAATGTTAACCATAAAAAACAAGTTTTTTGTCTTTTGGGTATCAATGCATACATATATATATATATAATTTGAATAATTTAATTCCCTTACAACACTCAGCAAATGAAAGAGAGATGAAAATACCAACATATGAAATTTTAAATGAGATGTATTTCGAATAATATTATAGTCACGGTGAAAATTTAATTTATATGTATGTATGCGTAGGTAGTAAATTAAATTATCACCACAATCAGTATAAAAAAGCATTTCCTATTCATATACCCCACATTCAAGTGCTTTTCCCAGCACAATTAGAGAAAAAATTCATAACAAGTTGATAAAAACTCTGTAAGTGCACATTACATACTGCAAGAAGTAGCAACATGCGTTTCGGCTTGAAGTATTAGGGCACAATCCTTCATCAGAGAAATAAAGTAGGCATTAGTGTAACACAAGCCTTTTAACGCCATTATTTCACTAAGCTGTACGATGTACTCTCAAAACGCAAATTTAAGATATACTTTTAAAGCTCATATTCTCTCTGAGCACAATACCTTAAATGTACAGCATGGAGTTTAGAGAAGTAATGATAGTATATCTACTTTAAAGCATGGAATCTACGTATACATATATTTTAATTAAATATGCGTGCATTTAAAATTTTTATAATTATTATTATTTACGTATAAGTATAATACACATTACTTCTTGAGTAAAAAAAAAAAATAATAATAATAATAATAATATAAATAAATAAACTTACTTCTAAGACATTAGAAGCTGCATCTGAAATGAAACCTTTCTTCTTCAAAGCCTTTAATATTTCTTTCAAAGAAGCGACACGTTTTTCTAAGTTCTTGTTTTTAATTCTCAGTGACTTCAATTGAGTATTTTTCTTTTCTTTGACACGACAAGCAAGTTTTAAATACTTGCATGCTTTTGTTGGCGAATTCATATCGTTTTCCTCGAAGTCACCCATATATCTAAATTTTTTTCTAGATTTTACCGCGTCATTTCCAGTAGCTGCATCTAAAAATAAAGTACATTTTATAAATTTTATGTATTTTTAAAAATATTTTGACGATCAAATATCATAATTTAAAGTAATCAGCTTAAAAAATATTTTGAAATTTTACCTTCAAGGATGCTCGCATTTTCTTCGGTTTGGAATTTTCTTTTTCTTCGGGTTTTTTCATTTGCTTTTTCTGTAAAACAAGCATTTGGAAATTCAAATATACTTGGTACGGCATCCTTCTTCAACCAAGTGCCTCCAAATCTATTTTTTTCAAAATTATCTGGTAAAAAATGTTTCGAACATATGCGGGAATAATCGGTAGCTTTAAAGTCTTTTCTTCTAATCTTATCTTCCCATAATTTCCGCCTGCTTTTATCTTTAGGAAAGCTAGAGAAGAAAAAAAAAAAAAAAAAAAGAATATAGATTAAAGTATATTTATTAAGGTTTAAAAACAAAACATATTTTTCAAAGAAATAATACAATTTAAGGGATATTAGCTTAGGCTTATTTAAAATATTCTTTGTTAAGCTTAAAGTCTGAGATATATTTTTAAATGCTTCAAACTCTTTTTTGGATGATTTAATTTTAATTTTATTATTAGTAGTACAAGAGTTAGAATATTATTTATTTAAGACATCAATATACTTTATAATCCTTTTGCGGTAAACAACCACGAGAAAAATAATAGTAAACAAATATTAAAAAGAGAGAGAGAGAGAGAACATGAGAAAAGAAAATGCTGTAATTAAATACACCATGAGAAATAATTATAATAAAATAAACCCATGGACAACGACATTGTACATTTGTTTCCATGCATTAATTATAAATAAGCCTATATCATAAACAAGCATTTTTCTTAATTTTCTTATAAAAGCTGTGTATAGCCTTCCTGCATAAAGGGGAAGAAACTGCAGTATACCAATACCACCTTTCGGCTGATATGTATTCAAAAATTACAAATGAAAAACAAATCTTCAATAATAATAATAAAAAAAAAACTGACGTTTAAAGGTAACAAGTACAAAACTTTGATAAAATACCATAAAATGCTAGAATACGCAACCATTCTTTCGGGTTGAAACAAGACAAAAACCCTCATCAGGCGTACAAAGTGGGCACGAGTGCGGCAATAAAAGCGGCAACACACTGAACCAATTTATTAAGTGAAGCAATGGGTTCTCCTCCAGGAACGAATAAACTCGAATGCAAAAGAAAAAAAAAAAAAATGGTGGTGTGAGCAGAATTAAAAACATTAATGAATAAAAAAAATAAATTAAATTAAAATTAGATCTAAAAATCTAAACAATTCAAAGCTAAACAAAAATCATATTTAAAAATTAGAAAAATCTTGTTAATGATGTTTATTCCACTCTGTTCTTGTCTCACGCTTGGTAATTACTCACGTAGCTCCTGTTTTAGTTTACTTTGAAATTTTAAGGCTGTTAGATACTTTAAAATCTAAAAATTTAAACTTAAAATTATATTAATTTTAAATCTAAAATTTTAATTGAAAATTTTTCAATTTTTTATTTAATTATTTTGTTCTTTCCCTTTTATAATTCTGATCACAACATTATTTATATTTACATTCCAGTTTATTTGTTATTGCTCTTCATTTTTCATCGGCTTTGTGCGTTGCCGCATGGATTGCACCACTCGTAACTACTTTGTTCGCCTGACGAAGGGTCATGTCTTCTTTCGACCCGAAACAATTGATGCGAGTTCTAGCATTTTATGGGGATTTCAAAGTTTTGTATTTATTACAAATTTTCAAAACGGAAAAAACTCTAAATTCATTATTAAAGTTCATATGAAAAAGAAAAAAAAAAAAGGGGGGGGGGCGGGGTGGGTGGGTAATTTTATTTGTAAATAAAGAATAAAATATATCTCTTCATGCTTTTTGCAAAGAATACAATCATTTATTTTCGTTATAATATAAAATGACGTACAGAAAACAAAAATATTATCGTGCATTGCGGTTGTTAGACATTTCTACATTTCGCCAAATCGCGCCAAATCTGGATTGAAAGATGCAAGTGAAATTTCTTTCATTATTTCCCAATTTCTACGGAAAAATACGTAAAAAACATCAAAAACGGAAATATTAAACATATAAATATTCAAAAACATTAATATAATTGATTATTTTTTTCTTAAATTTGCAAAGAACTGTATATAAAACACATGACTAGACGAATAATTTGGATTTCATCCATTAAATTGTCTATTTATTTTAATATTGTACTATTATGTTAATAGAAATTAAAAGTATATTCATACCTGTGAAAGGTTATAGGTCCTCCACTGACATATTTTTCTTTGCAACCAAATGCGACGCAGTACTTGACCATTTTTTCAGTATCATAGCAGAGATCGCCGTTCAAATACATGCAAAAAGACTCCCTTGTCCGAGGAAGGTGTCTCCCAGTCACGTGGTTTCAATGTTGGCAAAAGATTTCGTCCGGGGATGCTCTCTCTAGGGTTATCTCTCCTCTAAGATAAATACCCAAATTGAATTGCCTGAGAAAGATACTTTTCTGCAGGCAGTGGCAACCTGGACCCGATCCCGATGCAGTGCGGGTAGAAAAAGAGCTGCCATAAACAGCGGGTACCCGAAGCCAAGTTTAGAACGAATTCAATGTAGGTAATTTTCATTTTTATTTATTTTTTTTATTTTTAGTTTTTACTTATAATGTGATATAAAAAATAATTAGTGATACAATTCTTTGGAAAGTCTTTTAAATATAGAGACCAGTGAGAGAAGCGAGCACAGTCTGCTAGTTAGAAATAATATCATGGAAATTTAACTACTAATTAATAGAGCTCCTCTGCCGGAAATCAATTGGGTTTCATATAAAAGTTTATATTTCCCATTTAATATTTATAAATTAAACTCTATTAGGTTTGTTTAATAAAGTATATATGCAGGCAACAATTCTTATGATTTTACCATGTTTTTATTAACTTCTATTCTTGTTTGTGTGTTTGTCCGGTACAAATCTTTCAATCGAATTTTAACTAACTCCCCTACTAACGAGAGATTTGAAACTTTCACAGTAGCTCAGAACCCGGTGACAACACAATACTTCGAAGTCAGATTTTCGAATTTTCGAATAGTTTTCTTTTAATTAATTAAAATATGAAAATAATAAGATTTTAATAGCAATAAAATAGCCATTAAAATATTAGCTGTAATTAAATTGTTGCAAAAAAAAAAAAAAAAAAATTACGAGTTCATTTTCTTTCGACATAAAAATAAATACTTTTAATTAAACATGAACGTTAAAAAAATTATAAAAAGTTAAATGATGCATCTCATAAAAATTGACGTTATTATCACTTTAAAAATTTTATGCACTTTCATAAGAGCTCTATGATTCATCAGAAAATTTAAAACATGGTATATAAAAAGTTTTTTTTTTTTTTAATCTTATAATTATTTCATATATTTCTTTACAGATTTGAAATCTTAAAATTGCGTTTTCTCATTTTGCATTTTTTTTTATGAATTCATATTTTCAATATGCTATAAAACTTCCAGATATAGTTAAGATAAGACTTAATACTTTTTTAAATCCTTAGTAGAGCCTAATTAAAAGATTTAGGGATGAAATTTGGAATTTATGAAATAGTTAAAATAAATAAATAAATAATAATAATAATAATAAATATGCATGTCCATGTACAATTAAAAAATAAATAAATAAATATAATAATAATAATAATAATAATAATGATAATGATAATGATAATGATAATAATAACATAATTTTTGTTATATTTATATTTTTTATATTTTTTCTTTTAAAAATATCGACACATATTTACATAATAATATGCATAATAATACCCCTTTTCTCACGTGTTTTAACATTAATATATATATATATATATATATATATATATCAGGGATTAATTCAGCTTTTTAAAAATGGTACCCTATTTGTGAATTTATAAAATAATTTGTGAAAACATCAAGTAAGTTTACGAAAATTAATGGTACTTCAGAACAATTAACTAAAATACGTAAAGCAGTTTTTTTAAATTTTAAAACACATTTAAAAAATAAAATGAAACAGTTGTAAAAATAAATATATATATGGGCGAGTTAAGTTGTTTCTTATATGTAAGATAAGTAGGTGTTTACTTAGATATTTATCATTGTCTCCAGTAAATATTCAACTTGAGAGTATTTTTCTGTGTTCGATGCAGTGAAGCTTATAAAATATTTTAGTGTGCAGTTATATTGCTGAGAATTGACTTTGTGAAGGTACCTCTTTGCTGAAAGTTGAATTTATGAAGGTACCTCATTGCTAAAAATTGACTTTGTGAAAGTGCCTCAATGCGGCACTAAATTTGTTCTGGATTAACCTCTGTATATGCAAATGCCTTTTGGAAGTTCAATTCCAAAAACAACCCATTCATGAACAATACAATATTTCTTCTCCACGCCTCCGAAAAATATTTAACCCTTTTTACCTGCACCAGGGATAAACAGGATGGAGAAAAAAAACTACCTTTAATTTGTCGGCCGACAACTGGCGCCGTACGGCAACAAAAAACTATCTATAAGTGCCGTCGATCTATATCAGTTTACCTTCTTTTGCTATTCACTGGGGGTTCATCATAATCGTGTATGAAATTCCAAGACCTTTGAAATTTTCCGACAGATACACGCACAAATTTAGTTCTAAAAAGCTAGTCATTCCGATGCCTCTCTGCCTCCCTTCCTCCTTATATTTGTTGGTATTCTTTATCCGACCGGAGTGCTAATCATTATATTCACATTTATAAGAGAGGGGGGGGGGGGTTAGCTCAGGTATATAATTTAGAGCATAGAATTAGTGTACCGATCTAAGGAATTATAGAGAGGTTTACTCACGGATATGAAAATATACTATGCAAGCATGCACAAGCAAGCGTCTTATATCTGTAATGATATGAAGAGGACACGAGAATTTTTCGTCAGCCAGATTCATTCTTTTCTTTTCTCGTTTTTGTTGTGCTGTATTGTATAAGGATATCTCATTTAAAAAAAATTCAGGCTCTATTTTTTTTTTTTTTTTTTTTTTTTTTCTTTAATTGCGCTCTTTGAACAGGTCGACTTTTAGCTTCGTAAACAATTTTTTTGGAAAAAATATTTATATTTCTTTCAGAGATTTGAAATTAATGTTTTAAGTTAATGAAATAAAATATTTAAATTTACTTCTTCAAAAAATTGCTCACTAGGCATAAAAGCGACCTGATCAAAGAGTAATAAAAAAAAAAAAAAAAAAAAAAAAAAAACAGAATTTGAAAAACTTCATTTTTAAATGAAAAACCATTATAAAAAGAAGCAACAAAAATCCCATAGTATTACATGGGAAGGCAGAAAGGGTGAATTTGACTGATGGATGTGCGGCCCTAAGTACTGTTTTTACTGCATTTTCACTAATAAGCAGTACACACGTATAACGAGCCTGCATTTAATGAAAATTAAGTATTTTTGGTTTAATAAATGCATGACAGATTCTCTTTCAGCGAGCTTTTTTTTCTTTTCTTTGCTGGGATTTAACAAAGTAAATACATAGCTAATTCATGTCTTTAGAAGGAAGAACAGAATAAAATAAGTCCTGTCATAGTAAACTGAATTATGATTTTTTTTTTTTTTTTTTTTACTCTTTCTTTGTTTTCCTGGAAATAATGGTTCTTTTTTTTTTAATGAAAAATACAGGTTTTTGCTAAAATTTCCTCATTGAATATTGCGAACAAAAGATAAATATTCTTAAAAATCGATTACAATAAGAGGTACAAAAGATAATAGCAATAATGTTGTTTCCACTGAGGACCTCGTTATGGAAATGATAAAAATAAAAGCACAGAAATAGGTATAGAAATAAGAATTTCTATATTTTGTGTACTATACTATATACTTTTATACTATAATAGGTTTCAGAATAGAAAATTATCCTTCTAACACCAACATGTGCTTGTGCTACAGGGCCATTACTAAGTCATAAGCAGTTTATGAAAGCAAATTAAAAAAAAAAAAAAAAATTGATGAAAAATTTAATGCATTGTTTTACGCTGAAAGTTAAACAAAGGTAAATTTTGCTAAGTCAAACATAAAATATATATATATATATATATATATATATATATATATTTTTTTAATAATATAATAAATAAAATTTTTTACTTGAAAATTTGATCATATAAAAGAACAATATTTAAAAAACATTTTTAAAAAAATTTCATACAAACGCTTGGAAAATTCAACCAGTGGGTTCAGATTTCCGGAGACCCTTCAAAAAAGCGGTGTATACGATTTCTCAAGAACTAATGCACCAGTCTTATTGAAAATTTCCAGACTTCTTGAAAATTGATTAGTGCTTAAACGAAGGATTAAGAAAAAGAAAGAAAGAAAAAATTAAATTTGAATTTTTGACAGATTTGTATACAAAAACACTACAATTTTAGGTACATTTTATTTTGAAACTAGTATGTTGTGGCCACCACAAGACCTTCTTCTATATTTTCCTAAACATATTCACTCAGTAACAATAAAAAAAAAAAAAATCGTTTTTTTTTTTTTTTTTTCGAAGTTTATTTTTTCGTTAAATGTAAAAAAAAAATCGAGAACTTTGTTTTAAATTATCACAGATTTATAGTTCAACCATTCGTTTTAAAGGTATTGACGAGATCTTTCGAAAGGTACCCATATTGAAAATTTACCCCCCCCCCCCCGGGAGAAGCGATGCCCCCACATGCACAGAATTTTTTTCCTAGTTAACTACTACTATTATCAACAATTCATATTAATTTTACAATCACAAGTTAAAAATAACTCTGATTATGTACATTTATACGAAATTTTGTCCTATACTGCCATGTTAAAAATTTAGAAAAAATGCGATCACAGCGCTACCTGTTGAGTGATTGATCCCCAAACGTAATCAGCGCCAGTTTATGTCGGGGACCAACTAAATACCAAGTTTGGTTAAATTTCGTTAAAGAAAAAAAAATACGATTTTTTTTTTTTTTTTTTTTTTTTTTTTTGTTAAAAGTAAAAAAAAAAAAATTCGATAACTTTGTTTTAAACTATCACAGATTTATAGTTCAACCGTTCCTTTTAAAGGTATTGACGAGATCGAAAGATACCCATCTTAAAACTTTACCCCCCTTGGGGGGGGAAACCGATGCCCCCACATGCACAAATTTTTTTTCCTAGTTAACTACTACTATTATCAATAATTCTTATTAAATTTATAGTCACACGTTTAATATAACTCTCATTATGCACATTTATACGAAATTTTGTCCTATACTGCCATGTTAAAAGTTTACAAAAAATGCGATCGCTGCGCCACCTATAGAGCGATTGATCCCCAAATCTAATCAGCACCAGTTTACATCAGGGTGCAACTAAGTACCAAGTTTGGTTAAATATCATTCATTGGTTCGTGAGAGACAGCGTCGACAAAAAAAGTGATACAGACAGACAGACATTTTTAAAAAAACTATCAATTTGTGTTCTGGACATCCCAAAACGTGTAAATCCATCATCAAAAAACGGAGGTAGAAAATTTTCGCGAATTACTTTCTCTATATTACATATAGAAGAAAGTAAAAATATGCAAAATTTCAGTAAGATCGGTGCATAAGTTTTCAAGAAATCAAGTTCATCGCTTTTCTGAAGGTTCTGATATTCTTCGGATGAGAAAAAAAAGAAACTATGGGTGATCCAAAATGCCTGGAATTTTGTTCCGACCCTCATAAATTGAACGGTCCTTCAGCTACTTCCCTCGAAATCGTATACAGTTTCATGCGCATCGCAGGTGGGAGCATTCTATGACGAAGGAAAAAATATAGTGACAAAAAAATAGTGATGACAGAGTTAAAAAAAAAAAAAAAAACACCCTGTTACTTACTTGCATACCATCCTTATCTACTACCACTGTAATACTAGTATTACGGGGGTGGTGAGGTGATCCGCTTCATAGTTTGTACAGATTAGATAGAACTTAGGTAGGTTCGACAGAAGGGCAATTTTCATCTCTATTTATCTGAAGTTACAAGGGTTTCGAAGACTGGAAAAAAAAAAAAAATATTGCTTCTTCTTCTTCTTTTTTTTTTTTTTTTAATCTGGTATTTTTGCGGTGTCATTTTTCGATAGTTGGACATTTATCGAAATCTAAAATTTATCAAAAATATAATTGAATAATTTGAAAGCGATGTTATAATTTGGAAAAAAAAAAAAAAATAAATAAAAATAATAGTCCTCCGTCCTAAACTTAATTCTGCTTTTGTCAGAATTTCATCTTTTTTTTTTTTTTTTTTGAAAGAAAGAGAAAAGAAAAGAAAATTAATAATGATCAGTATCGAAACAAACACTAACGAAATTTTTTTAAAAAATAATTTTGAATTAGGAAATAAAAAGTGCGCGTGCAAAATGAAATAAAAATAAGTAAAAAAAAAAAAAAAATGAATTTAATGATTTAATTTTTATATAAAATAAAACATGATCGCGTGCTATCTTAAAAAGTAGATGTAAAATTTAAAGTTTATGTGGTGCGTGCGGCATCTATAAAAATTATATTAAGAAATAGAATAGAATAAATAAAACAACGATGATGGGTGCATTTTGTTATATAGTTTGAATTTTATAGAAGTAATATGTACCGTAGGAATAATTTCTTATGTTAAAACTATAGGGAATTGTTATGCAAGCACAAGCGACGCTACTTTTTTTTTTTTTTTTTTACCTTTAAAATTTTAGACTTATAAGTCTTATACCAATTTCACCATCCAATTAAAATTTTAATTTACCAGAGCGAAATTATTATTATTATTTTTTTTTTAATACAATAAATTTTTTGTTTAAAATTTTGAGAATATAAAAGAACAACATTTAAAACAATATGTTATAAAATTTTCGTTGACCCTTCAGTAAAACGGTGAACACGATTTCTCAAAAACGATTCCATCGACTATATTGATATTTTGCACACTTCTATAAAATAGAATCGGTTAGTGTTCTAATAAAAGATTTTTCTTTTTTTCGATTGTAATATTTTAAGAGTTTTAAGGCTTTAATATGTTTCTAAAATATTTTAAGAGTTTTTTTTTTTTTTAAATAAATCGGTCAAAGAGTCATTCATTCGGAATTAAAGAGTCGGCCACTTGGAATTTGTATTTTCTGAATGGCAACAGTTTTGGTTTGTTTTTATCTGGTATTGTGCTGTTTATAATAGCCACTGATCCGTTATATTTAATTTAGACCTTTAAACATTACAATTGGATAGTTTTTCAAGGTATTAAATGAAATAAATAACAATAGGTGTGATACAAAGCATATTATATGTATGTTTCCGTAAGTTGAACAAACATAAATAAAATAAAATAAATAATAATAATAATAATAATGGCTGCCAAAAGTTTATGTTTTGTAGCGGTCTAACCGGAATCGTTCATGACAAATGAGGGTCATTATCTATATATTAATAGGCAAGCATAAAATTTGTTGTCCCTTTTTAACATATTAATTATGGGAGTAGAGGGTTGAAAATGGTATCATTCGAAAGGTATGGTTAGCCGGAAGGTGCGAATACAAATATTATTTTCTTACGATGTCAAGAAGGTATTTAAAAATACGTTTATTTTTTATGCATTTTCCCCCATTTTTCCCTTTTATACACGTATTCCTTCACATTAAAAAATACCTAAAAGTAGAAAGTTGTTAAATCTGGCAATTTCATAAAGCTCAAATAAAACCATAGACACAGTAATTTGTTTAATGTAGCATCACTATACGCAAGCGAAGTGATGACGTCACTGTCTGTCCATGGAGCCATGTAAAAGATTTTCTATGTTAATTGTCCATTGAATTTTTTGTAAAAAATTATTAAAAAATAACGGAAATTATCTGCCGATTTTAATTCCGATATTTGGGTATAGTTATATATAAGTTACTGTCTACATGTGTTTGATTGAGTTATTTTTTCTGTAAAATTGATAAAATTTTAATTTAATATCGCAAAACTCCAGAAAAAAAAAAAAAAAATGGCAAACTTCCAGTTTCGAATGTAAAAATAAACATTTCATTTCAAAGGGTGATATTTAAACAATAAATATTGAACTAATATACTAAATAAAAGGAAAATGGATTTGTTACTAACTGCTGCATGTATAAGTAGACGATACGGAAAAAATTCCGATTTCCGTTTTTTGCTGAATTTACATGTTTTGAGCTTTCTTTACGTTTCAATTAACTGAAATTGGCTACTTATTTTTTAAAAAAGTGTCTTTATTGCTAGCTTTTGTGGGTAGAAGAAGCAAGTAGAAGATAAATAAAAACTTTTGATTTCCGGTTTTCGATGAATTTACACGTTTTGAGATTTCCTTGCATTTTAATTAAGTGAAATTGACTACTTATTTTTATTTTTTTAAAAGTGGATTTATTATTCTTTCCTCTGCATATATAAGTAGAAAATATAAGATTCAGAAAAGTTTTAGATTTTCGGTTTTCGATAAAGTTACACGTTTTGAAATTTCCCGAACTCAATTCGACCATTTTTGAAAAATATCTTTTTTTTTTGTTGTTGTTCAAACACTGTACTTTATGAACCAATCGAATTAATTTAACAGAATTTGATACTTGGTTGGGCCTTGGTTTGACATGGTACCTATTAGCTTCTGGGCTGTATCACACAACAAGGGGCGTTTTTACGTTGCGATTTTTTCTTATTTTAGGAAAGGCTAACATCTAGAGAGAGAAATAGTTATATTAAGTAAAACTCTGCTGATTTAGTTAGAGTGAATATCGGAAACAATTGCCGCAGCTGTGTTGCAATTGCATTCCGTTTAGGACAAGGCAATAACTTTGCTTTGCCGCACTTTGCAAAAAAAAAAAATGGTCGAGTTTCGACCACTGGGCGATACTAGTTATTATTAATACGTGGGGCAGAATATGCCGAAAATAGTACTGATTTTGCATACAACCTTGGCCAAAAATTAAAATTTATTAATTTATTTATTTATTTATTAATCCTTCGTTCAAGCACTAGTCAATTCTGTTTCGAAAAAATGTCAAAAGTTTGAATGAGATCGGTACGATATTTGCAAATCGTGCCCACTAATTTTCTAAAGGGTCACCGGAATCCAAGATACACCAGCTGAATTTTCAAAAATTTTTAATGTAAACTTTATTAAATTTTGCTATTATTTTGCTCTTTTCCAATCGACATTTCTCACGTAATAACCCTTGGCGAGGTCACCGTGCCTGCAAAACTCGGAGGAAGGATAGATATGGAGAGGGTGAGAGCTCGTTCAAGTGAAGTCTCAACTGTAACCGGTTCAGCCATATTGGAATACCCAAAAAGTTTCCGTAAATCACGTTGGGTAGTGCAGATTATGACAGATTTTATTAGCTTATTTCTTAGAATCAATGATTTTTTAACGTAATTATAATCATATGCATGTTTAATAATCTATAAATATTAACTATACAATTTTTCGGAATATGTTACTTTTCAATGTTTAATAAATTTCATTTTTTATGATTAGACAGCATAAAAATATTCAAAAATTTTTTTCAATATGTCTGGGCGTGTATGTGGAGGGGAGGGTAGAGGTCTGCACGGGCCGAAATTTTCAGGCCCGGGCCTGGTCCGGCCCGTTGGAAAGGTTTGCTTACCCGGCCCGGCCCGTTTCTTTTTTACTAATGTACGGCCCGGACAAAAAGCGATAAAATCAAAGGAAAATGGGAAATATATGCAAAAAGGAAATATATGCTTTTTTTTTTCTAAAAAGTCTTTGAGACCCATGCTGTATAAGATTTCGTTGAGTTACTCCACTACTTATTCATTGGTATATAAAGCACATTTATCCTTTCATTTAAACTAGTTGTAAATTTGAAAATCTGAATTTACATATTTTTCCTTTATTTTCTTTATTTAATGCATAAAGCACTAACAAAAAAAGAAAAAAAAAAAAAAAGATGCAATTCATACCGATTAATTAGCACTTTCGAACTGTACTTACTCATTAAATCGTTTAAAATTCAGTGAGTTTTACTTTAATGTAACCCTGAAATGAAATATATTTTGTTTTAAATTATAGAGGGAAATATTTCACAAAATGTACTTTAAAACTTTACTTTTTAAAGATAAAGCATCATTATATATATTATATATATATATATATATGTATATTTAAAATTCTATTTTTCATTTCATGAATTCTCTTTTATTTTATCGGATCCTTTTGGTTAATTTATCTCTTTCCATTTCTAATAATTGATGAATGTTTCTATTGGTTTAATGGTTTTTGCAAATTATCTCATCGTTAGGCTTATGTGTTATGTTTGTGTCATTTCCCATCTGCGTAAGTACTTTTACATATTTTTACTAATCAGTGAAAACAAAATAAATTATCATCGTGACAATAATTTTATTCGAAATACATCTCATTTAAAATTTCATATGTTGGTACTTTCATCTATTTTTCATTTCCTGAGTGTTGCAAAAGAATTAAATTATTCAAATTATATATATTGTGTGTTCTTTTGTAATATTTAAAAATTACATGCATGCCAGATTGAACAGTACAAAAAATTAGTGCTATGAAAAGAAAAAAAAAAGAAAAAGAAATGAATCCCGTATCAAAAATAAGATTGAACTTTAAGCAATTTTCTCTTATATCCAGTAAATCCATAATGTATCCTAATATTTTTGTATTTCTATGCACAGGTTAATAATACGCATATTCTTTAGAAAACATGCTTTTGTGCATCTGAATAGCATATATGTTACATTCGTTATGTTTTATAACAGAGTAAATATATTGAAATCTGTGTTGCCAGATCTGGCGGATTTTTTCTTCAATGTGACTTCTTTTAATTGTAGCGTTTGCCTAATCACTTCGCACATTGATTGTCTATTGTGTATATCAAATATCACATCTCAAAATTATTGGTTATTACTGAATGTAAAATCCGCCAGGACTGGCAATACTGATTGAAACATGATTTTATTTCAACAAATACTTCTTATATATTTTATTGTATTGAAATTTTTTATGACACTGTGCACTAATATCAACACTGCATTTTTTTAAATTGTGTTTTCAATAGAAATTAGCCTGCTACCGAATAAATCTATATTTTTGATTCTTGATGATAATACTTCTTTGGCAGTTTGGAAAGTAACAAATTAGTTTTTATTAGCTAGCAATATACTGCATACATTATGTGTATTAATTTATAAACATTATTTCATTCGTAATTGACTTTAACCTGCATTCGTCATTTTCCCGCTTTCGTCGGTTATTTTCATGCCCCCCCGTGAAAAACGCACCCCGCGAGTTTTTGTTATATTTACATGTTCTGAGTTCCCCTGAATACGAAAATCATGTTTTTAGCAAATGGTCTGTGTGTATGTGTGTGTGTGTGTCTCTCTGTCTTTGTGTCTGTCTGTCTGTTATCAGCATATCTCAAAAACAAATGATGGAGGTTTTACTTTATTAAGTACAAATAAAAACCTCTTGTTCTTTTGTTCACTATATTAATTCCTATCCTGCTATTTCCCTTATTTTAAAAAAATTATGTATATATATATATATATATATAATGAAAACCTTTTCAAACATTGCACGAGATAAAACCAAAAATCACATATTACATGAAGAACTAGAAACAACGTGAATAAAGATTTCTGGGAAAAATCATTCAGCATCCTTTTGATGAAGGCATGCAAAGCATCATTACTTTTTAAAGGGATTGAATGTTGCATGCAAATTCGGTATTATTTCTGTCATACTGTATGCAATTTGCTGAAAATTTACAGTATGGAGAGCCCGATAACACCTAAAAGGAAGTGTAAATAATTTCAAACTCAAGAAGAAAAAGGAGAAAAATAATCAAACATATTTTTAAAACCACAATCATAAGCAAACCTAAATCTAGTTAAAAATAAAAGCTAAATCACTATCTAACAAAAACTAAAACCAAAATAAAGTAAATCCATGAGGCAATTAATTTATAATATTAAAATGCTAAAAGTAATAAGATGTAAAAACAATGCAAGAAAAAGAAATTCAAATCAACATGAAGATAATAAAATAATAATAATAATAATAATAATACATGGAAGTTTGCAGCGTTACACTTCTATCTATCTATATATAGATAGATATATATATTACAAAAAAATTATTATATTAAATATACAGTCGGTAACAAAAGTGTCCGAACACTAGCAAAAATTTCTATGTAAAAAAAGTACACTTCATACGGTTTTATTAAATAAATCCTTATCGAATCATGTTCTTAGACTGACTAAGAACAGGATTCGACAAGGATTTATTTAACAAAACCGTATGAAGTTACTTTTTTACACAGGAATTTTTGCTAGTGTTCGGACACTTTTGTTACCGACAGTACCTTATTTAAAATCCTAAAAAAATTTGAGCTAATATATTTCGACGTCCCAAACGGGGCCATCTTCAGAGCTCGAAATGACAAACTACACTTTTCTCCTCTTCTTCTTCATTTTTTAAAATGTATTATAAGTCGCTACCGAACATAAACGTTCAAGAGTTGAACAATTTTTATAATGACGTTTATGATCTTAAAATGTATTATAAGTCGCTACCGGACAAAAACGTTCAACAGTTGAACAATTTTTATAATGACGTTTATGAAAATATATTAGCTCAACCTTTTTAAGGATTTAAAAAAAATATATTAGCTCGAACTTTTTAAGGATTTTAAATAAGGTATATTTAATATAATAATTTTTTTGAAATCAATCCTTTTAAATTTTTAAAATTTATATATATTACTTTTGAAATATGTTTATGATTCAATATAAGATTTATTCTTTTATGAATTAAAAAATTGGTAATGAAAGGGTTAACATTGGTATTCCCGTATTTTGACAGCTTATAACACTATGAAAAATTCAGAGAAACATACAGAGTATATCATTTTCCGGGTTGATTTGATCCAAATAACCCGAAAAATTTGTCAAAAATGAGAGTTGCTATTTTAAAAAAAGAAGTTACCAGTTTTAATATACAGACGACTCCATAAGGATATCTATAAGTATATCGTTATAAGCTGGGGGTTAGTACTAATCGATCGACACTAAGCACATATTTATAGGACGATTTGTGGAGAAATTAGTCGGTGTGGTTCTTTTTATTTCTTTATTTCATTTCTTTTTTTTTTTTTTTTTTTTTTTTTTTTTTAATTTAAAGTTTTATTACTTTCTCTTACCCTATAAGGTAGAGAAAGTATTGTTTTGGGGTCAAATTTTCGAACGCGAGTTTTTGTTATATTTGCTTTTTCTGAGGTCCCCTGAAAACGAAAATCATGTTTTTAGCAAATGGTCTGTGTGTGTGTGTGTGTCTGTCTGTTATCAGCATATCTCAAAAACAAATTATGGCAGAAAGTTCAAATTTAATATTCTAAATGTGTATCATATAAGGATGCTACACTAAACATTTCGTTAAGATCAAGCAAATGGTTCGTGTACAGGGACACTCAAAAGTATTTAAATACATTACTTCTATGGAGGAAATTGCAGGCAAGTACAGTTTAACATCTGTAGACTGCACTAAACCAAATGAAACGAATATATATCTTTTGTAATAGAGATAGTCAACAGGGAAAGAAAAATTTGTATGTAGGAGCCTCGCCTCCCCCCCTGGAGGGTAGTAAAGTTTCATGATGGGTATATTTCAAAAGAGCTTGCTAATACCTTTAAAACGAATGGTTGAACCATCGATCTGCGATAGTTTAAAACAAAGTTATCGACTTTTTTTACTTTTAACAACAACAACAAAAAAAAAAACTTAGAAAAAAAAAATTGTTTTTTTTTTTTCTTTTTTTAATATTGAGAATAAAATGCACTTTTTTTTTTAGATTTTTGGTGTTATACTACTTCTCTAATATGGAAATCGTCTGCATTATCATAAAAGATAATTTTTTTAAATAATAATTTTAATAAATTATTTTTTTAAAACAGAGTTATTTTTTAATAACCGAATTAAATTCTATATACAGTCGGTAACAAAAGTGTCCGAACACTAGCAAAAATTCCTATATAGAAAAAGTACGCTTAATTGAGTTTTGCTAAATAAATCCTTGTCGAATCGTGTTCCTAGACTGATTAAGAACAGGATTCGACAAAGATTCATTTAACAAAACAGTATTAAGTGTACTTTTTCTACACAGGAATTTTTGCTAGTGTTCGGACACTTTTGTTACCGACTGTAAATGTAAGTGCATTAATGAAACGGCGGGTTGAGGGGGACGGTAGCCCCCCTCACACAGAACTAATTATCATATAAATCTCTCCCGAAGCCTAATTTGAATTGTTTAACATAGGTTTACATAACATCGTTATCTTACCTCTTAATCTCCAACCTGTATTCATAGTATTAAATTTCAGGAATAGAGAAAGTCGTGTGAGTGACACACCAGATTATTTCATTTTAATATTATTTATTTAGATATTTATTTATCATTTATTTATCTTTTGCTGGCTTATTTCTCATACATATGAACTTTTAAGACAATACTTGCCATGTAATATTTTTAAAACGATTCTTTTGTAGATTAATCAAAATAGGAAATTATTTTGGCAGCAAAATTGAATTCCCACGAGAGATTTTTTTATAGGCCAACAAACAATCAACTTTGAATTAGAAATTTCATTTTTGATTGAAATGAGAAATACGCTTACATTTAAAAGACCGGAAAAATGCGTGTCGCAGAACAATAGCAATTAAATTAGAAATATCCTGTTTGTTTGATACGGTAAATGCGTATGTACGCTCTGGAATAGAAAAAGAAAGCCGCTACTAAGAAATTTTTGGAATTATTTTTCATCTACATTCAGTTTCAACACAATATGCAATTTATCATTTGATTAGGAGTTTGTAATGTTTTATATTCATGTTGTAGAATAAAGCAAGTAATTAAAAAAAAAAAAAAAAAAGAGAGAGAGAGAGAACTTGCTTTTATTATTTCTTTTAAAGTTTGCTTTTTAACACGCTACAACAAATTTGAAAAGTGTTAAAGACTTCTGTTTGTCTGTCTGTCTTCCTGTCCATTTGTCAGCACTTTAATTCCCGTAAGTATTCATGGAATTTTTTTAAAACTGACATATATTATTAATGTTCACTACGGAATATTTCCTATTGAAAATCTAGTAGAAACCACCGTTGGTTTGTGAACAGGAATACCCGAAAGAATTTTAAAGCATTGCATTCTATGAGAAGTATTTCTATAAGCCCTATTTTAATATCTTTATTTGGCCTAAATCATACTGATATCGACATTTATTATTCGTATGCATAAAAAAGTATTTTCTGTTGAATATAATATGCTTAGCATTAATATGTATAGGGCCCTACAAAAATATTCAGTTACATTCAGGGTTACAATTGGAAATTGCTGTAATTGCATTTTCTTTGAGTGTGTGAGTTTCTCTGGTGTGAGTGAGACACCAGATTATTTACTTTCTCTTACTCATGGGGTCGAGAAAGTATTGTTTTAGGGTCAAATTTTCGAACGTGAGTTTTTGTTATATTTACATATTCTGAGGTCCCCCGAATACGAAAATCATGTTTTTAGCGAATGGTCTGTGTGTGTGTGTGTGTGTGTGTGTGTGTGTCTGTTGTCAGCATATCTCAGGAACAAATGGTAGCAGAAATTCCAAACTCGGTATTCTAAATGTGTATCATATAGGGATGCTACACTAAGCTTTTCGTTGAGATGAAGCAACTGGTTCGTGTACAGGGACACTCAAAAGCATACAAATACAGTACGTCTATGGGGGAAATTGCAGGTAAGTAGAGTTTAACATCCATAGACTGCACTAAACCAAATGAAACGAATATATATTTTGTGTAATAGAGAGTCAACTGGTAATTTTTTTTTTTTTTGTATGTAGGAGCCTCGCCTCCCGCCCTGGGGGTGAAGTCCCTCTTCGAGGGGAGTAAATTTTCATGATGGGTATCTTTCAAAGGAGCTCGCCAATACCTTTAACACGAATGGTTGAACCATCGATTTGCGATAATTTAAAATAAAGTTACCGATTTTTTTCATTTTTAACGAAAAAAAAAAAATTTTTTTTTTTTTGGTAATATTGAGAATAAATTCAACTTTTTTTTTGGATATTTAGTGTTATACTACTTCTGTAATATGGAAAGCGTGTGCATTATCATGGAAGATAATTTTTTTAAATAATAATTTTAATAAATTATTTTTACTGAGTGAATTTGTATAGGAAAATATAGAAGAAAGTCGTGTGGTGGTCACAACACACTAGTTATTTGTTGTTAGTGGATGTGCTTTACTAATAATATTTTACCATTTCCAGGAGAGCTCTTCGGGAATTGAAATAAATTCCTCATAGAGATATGGTAAATAATGTGTGTTTTAAGCTAAATATTCATCGCTTCTTTTTGTACATTAAAGAAACGGGGGGTTGAGGGGGTCGGTAGTCCCCTCAAACAGAACTATTTATCATGTAAAACTCTTCTTAAACCTAATTTCAATTGTTTAACATAGGTTTACATAACAGTACTCGTTACTTACCTCTTAATCTCGAACTTGTATTTATAGTATTAAATTTCAGGGTAAGAGAAAGTAGTGTGAGTGACACACCAGATTATTTAACATTTTTTAAGAATGTTTAGATTAATTCAAACTATAGTTTGAATTAATCTATTTATCTACAAGTCTTTTACCCTTCTGACTGTCTATCTGACTATATATTTTTTAGAATACCTTCTTCAAAATTATATATGTTATTCAGCATCACAATGCTATGTTCCCTATTGCGCATTGGGCAGACACCACCACTGATTTCTGTACAGTGACATCCAAATGAATTCCAAACTATTGCGTTCTATGAGAGGTATTTCTATAAACCCTATTTCAATCAATTTATTTTTCATAAATAATAGTGAATCCGATATTTATTATTCATATGCACAATAAAGGTTTACTATAGAGTTTAGTATGTTTAGCGTTGCTATCTACCATACCAGGATACACTAAAATACTCAGCTATATCAAGGGTAAAATTGAATATTGCTGAAAATGCATTTCCGTGTGTTATAACACTTTCCAATAACGTTTAAGAGGAATTATGAATTAATTTAGCCTATTTTTTAGCCTTTCTGTCCTATCTGTTCATTGTGTGTCATCACGTAAGCAAAGTTCATTAAATGTTAAATCATGCAAAATAAGTTGGGAAGTGTTAATATACGTAAACACATTCTTTCAGCTGAGAGGGAAAGACAGACGCTATTTCGGTTTTATTAATAAGTTGTTAAAATAAACAAAATATGCATTCACATTAGAGGACAGCTATAGTATAGAATCTCTTTGGCGACCTTTGAAATTTGAACAATATCTTGGACGTTTAAACAATATCTCGGTCTTTACTTGTGCAATTGCGATTGCTATATGTATTCATTGCGAAAACGACAAAAAATATTAAAATTCGCCATGGGGACTTTATACTACAGCTGTACCCACATTACTTTGTGAACGATAAAATCAAGGGGAATAAAAAAATAATAACTTGTAAATTAAATTAAATTAATAATTTAAATATAAATAAATAAATAAATAAAAATTTTAAAAATGTTATGGCGTCAATTTTATCAGAAATATTTAATAATACTGGATTAATTTTCTATTATTATTATTAGTATTATTATTTTAAGTGAAAACTTCTTTAGGCGCGTTAGGCATTTTTGAGACGGGAAAAATCCATTGAACTCGCGACATTGTTACCGTAACCGACACCTCTGTATATAAGTATCTACATATATTGGCCCCGTTTACACGAGAGTTGAGTTTGGCCTAAAATACATTGATAATATAACTATATATAATATAAACATATATTGTGTACAAGATCGTCCAGCAGCAGGAGTAGCTATTTATAAAAGGTTGTCTGATGTAACGGGCATATTTTGCACAAATCATATGCATGTGCATGCGACGTACACCAGTATGTTTAGTACGAATGTTTCTGATATCGGTGATGTATGTGTTTGTCGTTGCCACTCTGAAAATGAACAGCTAATTGTAACGGTTGCCGTTCATATTTCACCGGATAAGTCTTTAAGAGCAATACGAGAATTTTTGTATGAAAATTTATTTATTTATTCTAAAGACGCTTTTGTATTACTTCAAGATGAAATTGGGAAGAGACTTGATGATTTGCCAATGATTTTGAGTGAGGATTTCAACATCAACTTTGCAGATGATAAAAATCTATCATTAATTGAATTTTTACATAGAAAATTTTATTTAACGATGACCAATGATCGCAATCTTAGCATAACGAGATATAAAACTACAATTGATGCAGTCTTTACAAGATATTTAAATAGATTTGAATCAAAATTGTTTGTTTCCTATTTTAGTTACCATAAACCTATAGTATCAGTTTTGGAATATAAGGATAATAATGATGATGATGGAAGAGTTGTTGAAATTGTGGATGTAAATTCATAAGTTTCATTGGTATTCATTTCAAAGAATACCAATTAATTAAATTTCATATTTTATGTATTTGTAAATTAACGTTTTAAGCAATAGTTTGCAATTTTTGTATGTAAAATAGTATGCATTATTTTTTATGTACAATAGCGCATTAAATAAAAATTTTAATATAATTTTTGTAGTAGTAGTTTATATTAATGAATAAAAAAACACTTCATTTAAAAGTATTTCCTGCACAATAAAATATTTTCTGACGATTCAAGAAATACACGCGTAATTATTCAAGTTTTCACTTCTGTCGACACTCCCGGAGTGCAACTTTTATTATTATTATTTTTTTTTTTCTCATGTAGAAAAATATTTCTTTTTATGTTAGAAAAAATAAATGAAATAAAAATTTGTAAGCATTTTATTTTATTGGCAACAAGCTAAAATTACAACGCAAAGAAACATGTAAAAAAATTTAATAGAGTGAAATACGTTAATACATTTTAATAAATAACTTTCTTCCTAACTAAAAATTTAAAAATCCGCCTTCGAAATACACACGGAGACGTGTGTGCCGAATGTCATGTCTGTCGGTAGTTTTTCTCCGGAGACAGCTAACAGACAGAGGGAAAGGCAAAGGCCATTTCACTTTTATTAATACAATACAAAATACGTAAAATACTAATAATAAAAATAATAAAAGCAGTAGTAATAATAGTAGTAGTAGTAGTAGTAGCAGTAGTAATTTGATTCTTCACCTTAAAATATGAAGTTGAGTTGTTTAGCACGATTACTATATTAATTTCTTTTGTCTCATTTTCTCTAAATTTTATTTTTAATATTTTTGCTTTACAAACTAACAGTATGTAAGGAAAGTACTGTTATCATGAAAAATTGCGACGACGAGATTTTGGTATGGCTACATGTTTTAATGTCTCCTGAGTTCACTTTTGCTATTTTTAAGGTAATGTATGCATGTGTGTATGCGAGAGAGAGTAAACACGATAATGCTAAATGTTTTGATCGATTGAGCTGAAATTTGGTATGTATGTTATAGGTCACCGTCACATGAACAGGTTTTGATAAGTAGCACTCACATTTCTTTTACAACGACAAAAAAAAATCGTTATCATTAAGGCTAATGGACCCAAATCTTTTAAAGTGCGATAGCATCTAAAAGCCACATCCGACTGCGCTGAAAACAGGTAGGTATGTTAAAAGTCATCATCGCACGATTTTTATAAATTTTAATGACCGTAGAATTTATAGTTTTTTTTTTTTTTTTTTTTTTTTTTTTTTTTTCTCCCAGGGATTAAAAAAAAAAAAAAAAAAAAAAAAAAACCTTACCATTATGAACTACAGACTAGAATTATTTGAAGTGTGTTAACTTCTAATATCTGATCTCTATATTCGATTAAAATATAAAATGGTAAGCATTTTATCGTTCATCAACACAAGAACCGTATAGATTTACAAAAAATATAGGCAATAGGCATTATTTATTTATTTATTTTTTCTTTCTTTTTTTCCTTTTTTTAATCGGGATACAAAGTAGAATTTTTATATTTGCTGTCTGTAGACATAAACTATTTAAAGTTTGTTTTAATAATGTTAAGCTGTTTAAAACATAAAACAAAGATATTTATTTGGTATTGTGAGCTTGCCACACAAAATAATTTGGATGCATTACAATTAAATGACACACAACTTGTGGAGATATACATAAATGCATTTTATGATTACTTCTTTTGTTTTTTAAAGGAAATCTCTCATTTAAATAAATTTAAATAACCAGTAATTCTTTAATATTCGGATGTCGAGTGAAACACTCCAGGTTCTATTAACTTAATGCCAAACAATTTTTAAAAAATGAAAAAAGATTTTTTTGTCTGAAAGGAAAAACATATATATGTTTATGCCCCCCCCCCCCCAACCAAAAAAAAAAAAAAAAAAAAACTTTTAAAATCTTGATTAAGTATAAATCGATGAAATTCAATAAAATGTTTGAAAGATTTTTTTTTTTTTTTTTTTTTTTAAGAACTTTTCAGTAGTCAAGAAAGTATTTTACATGATTTTATCAAGTTCCTAACTCTTCTATTAATAATAATAATAATAATAATAATAATAATAATAAAAAGTTTAACAAAACATAATAAAAATTTTTGAGTGATTAAAAACTAATAAAAGTTAATTACAACATCTTTAAAAAATAATTTCAAGTTCTCCCAGTATCAATCTTTTAGACACTGCAGTAAAAATAACTACCTACACGATTTATTGATCGTTTGAGTAATTCAGTTTGTTTAGAGTTGCATGTAAAAATATCTCTTCTTAAGAGAGTGTGGAGGAGGGAAGAAGAGAACAAAATAAAAGACCGTCTGCTGTAATGTCTGGTTGAGATGATTGATGAATGCAGTTATTTCAGAAATTTTGCATCTTATCATTTTTTGGCTGTTAAGCGAATCGTGGAGAAAGCTCCAGCCATATTCTAGTTAAATTGAAAAAGATTTCTTTTTCCCTTTATAAACTAACTGAGTGTGGTTTGTTTATTGAATTTAAATTGATCTTGATTGGTGGATCTCGTGCATAAGTTATTATCAAATTAAAGGATAAAGTATTGGGGTAATAATGTAGAATACGGTAATACGTTTTCACTTTTTATTATTATTTTATTTTTAATTTTTACTTTCTTCTCCATGGATGAGAGAATGTATTGGATTCGGGAAGATTTTAGACCTCTGTTATCGATGGATTTATACGTTTCGACATGTCTTGAACACAATTTGACCATTTTTAGAAAATGTCTGTATGTATTAAGAAAAGTTTATGGACAATATATTCTTCGAACCAAAGAATGAATTTTAATTAAACTTGGTATTTGCTTGAACTATGATCTAAACTGGTGCTGAACACAATTGCGAATCAATCTCTCCACGTACAGCACTGTCATGCCTTTATATATATATACTAGCAGACCCGGCCACGCGTTGCTGTGACTAAGTTATGCGTTGAATTATACAGCTGTAAACTATTTAGTACAGTCAAATTATTATTTACGAACAAAGACGAAAACGTTGTAGCCGATGTAAAAACCCACAGGGTTGAGATTTGAAACTTAGGTCAAAATTTGGAAGCGATTGATAAAAATTTTCGTAGTGTTGATATTAAGCACAAATTAATTTTATTGTAGGGTCCTATAAATTTTAATGGAGAAGTGATATATATTATCTCTAATGCTACTTTGGATAAAATTGCTAAAATGACTAATATATAAATTAATTTCTATTAAAATTCTATTAAAATAAAAGTATAAAAGAAACAGACGATTTTAAAATCAATTTTTATGGAGGAAGGAAATATAATATATGCTATAATGGATAATTTTACTATAAAATGACCTCATCATTTTAAATATTTTAAAGAGGTAACAGCTGTAGTTATAAAAAGGAAAACAATAAGGCTAAACCAGAAAAATAAGTAAAATTGATAAATATTTTAAAACTTTAAAATTGGAAATCTTATGAAATATTGGACATTTAAAGTAAATACATGTATCATTTTAAATAGAAAAAGATTTTGGAAAAGTTTAGTGTATTTTAACGAAGTGATGAGAAGTTTTTGAGTATGTTAAAATTTTAATAGTAAATTCAAGTTAATAAAGATGGGAAACATTGAGGATTAAGATAAGAATAATTATAAGATTAAAAAAAAAATAAAAATAAAAATAAACTTTTTAGATACCATGCTTTTAAATTTTAATATACTAATAATATACTAATTAAAAGGAAAATGATAAATATTCTATCATAGTTTGAAGTCAAGTTTGTTTTCAAATGTCTAAATAAAATATCTGATGTAAGATATTAATATTTTGCAGCGAAATAGATTTCATTTCTGTCATCCTTGGCGAAAAAAAAAGAATATCGCCAAATTATCTGGCGAAAATATTTAATTCCTTTCAAAAATCATGGTTATTTTAACAACTTATATTAAAAGAGTAATGAATAATATGAAACAATATTTCGTACAATACATATTACATGTCATACATACGTACAATGAATAATACATATTACATTTCGTACAATGCATACATCTGGCATGTATATTTTCGTGTTACGCTTTTGATCACCAAATAATAATAATAATAATAATAAAAGCCATGGGTGACAGAGTTTTGAAATTTAAAATTAAAATTTTGTCAATTTGACAGCAAAATAATTCAATCTAACACCCGCGATAACTAATACATATCTATACCCAAATATAAGGATTAAAATCGGGAAATAAATTTCCTCGATTTTTAATAATTTCTTACAAAAAATCCAGTGGGCAATTAACATAGGAAATCTTTTTCTTGGCTGCACAGACGGTCAGTGAGTCACACTTCGCTTGCGTATAGAACTCATAGATATAGTATAGCATATATAGAATAGAGTGATCATTGGGGAGAAAAAAGTTATTCCTTTTCATCTGGGAAAAGACGACGTTTTTACCAAAATATGGCCGTCTTTCCCCGAGTGAATACACACGGGAATGCATACTAATATTTTAGCAAATAAAATTTATGAATAATATATTTGCTAAAGGGGAATGGAAGACTCCAGATACAGTTTCAAATTAATATTTCTTTCTTTCTTTTCTTTTCTTTTCTTTTTTTTTTTTTTCAATACCATTTAATGGCTGTTTCCAAAGCTTTTATTTTATTTTATTTATTTTTTTTTTTTCGGAATCAAAAATCTTTGTACGATAACATGGGGATGAGAGATCTATATATATTACTATATCTATGATAGAACTACATTAGCACTTTATCAATGTGTATAAAATCTTTAAATTGATTATGACGTCAATTTTCGTGAGATGCATAATTTAACTTTTTATAATTTTTTAACGTTCACGTTTGATTAAATGTATTTATTTTTATGTCGAAAGAAAATGAACTCGTATTTTTTTTTTTTTTTTTTTTTGGCAACAATTAAATTAATGGAACTCACAGATATTTTGGAGCAACTTTAATAAAGGTCTATAATTAACAAATAATTGCAATAAAACAATATTGTGACAATAAATTGAGATAAAAACTATCCTATCTCTCAAGTTGGACCAAACTGCACACAGTGTGCAAAATTTCATTAAAATCGGTTCCTTAGTTTAGGAATTTACCCCGGACAAACATCGTGACACGTAATTTATATATATATACAGATATATATATATATATATATATATATATATATATATTTTTTTTTTTTTTTTTTTTACTTTCTTTCATATATATATATAGTGCCAGCAAAACAAAATCTTTACACTAGAGCGGAAAAAAAAAAAAAAAAAATAAATAAATACATGACATTTGCAGAATGATCTGCCAGATTTCTAACTACATCAGTCACAGAGATCCCCTTCTCCAGCTGAGTCAAGGCATGAGATTTCTCTTTCATTTTAAACTTTAGAAAATGTCTGTCAGTCTATCTCTGTGTGTGTATCGCAAATTTTGTGAACTCGGTATCTCACGAACGAATGAA
Organism: Salticus scenicus; assembly: GCA_963930645.1. NCBI lineage: Eukaryota > Metazoa > Arthropoda > Arachnida > Araneae > Salticidae > Salticus > Salticus scenicus. Next base: position 16,027,081 of record OZ005660.1, read on the forward strand.
CAAAATTCAACCAAACTTGGTATTTACTTGTAATATGACATAAACCGGCGCTGATTACATTTGGGGATCAATAGCTCAACAAATGGCGCTGTGATCCCATTTTATCTAAATTTTTAGCATGGCAGTATAGAACAAAATTTCGTATAAATGTCCATAATGAGAGTTATTTTTAACGTGTGATTGTAAAATTAATATGAATTATTGATAATAGTAGTAATAAACTAGGAAAAAATGTTTGTGCATGGGGGGGAGGCATCGTTTCCCCTCTTGGGGTGGGTGTAAATTTTCAATATGGATATCTTTTGAACGTTGTCGTCAATACTTTTAAAACGAATGGTTAAACCATACATCTGTGATAATTTAAAACAAAGTTATCGATTTTTTTTTTTTCATTTTTTAATGAAAAAAAGAATAAATAATTAAATAAATAAATCACATTCATTCTCATGTTTGCAAAAATTGATTTTCTTTCGTCATTTAGTGTTGTAATTCTGTCAGATAAAAATCATCTGAATTTATCATGGAAAATAATTTTCATAAATAATAATTTAATATATAATTTGTGCTGCGTGAATTTGTGTAAAATTCTATAGAAGAAAGTCTTGTGGTGGCCACAACATACTAATCCTTAATATGGAATTGTTATCATCGAATTGTAATGCATTATAGAACAAAATTTCGTATAAATGTACATAATGAGAATTATTTTTAACTTTTCAATCTGCAATTAAACATACATCTATATAAAGCACCGTTTATACGTCATTCTAGGGACTGGCGTAAAAGGACGTATAAATGAAAAAACGTATAATTAAAATTTAAGAATAAAACTTTGATTATTACAAATTAAAAACTATTAAAACAAAATTTATTTGTTTCTTAATTAACAATGTTTTTAAAGATATAGGCTAGTATTTTATTATAGAATTTTGTTATTACATGCAAACTTTGAATAAACACCATAAAATGCAATAAACTCGCAACAATTGTTTCGGGTCGAAAAAACACACGACCCTTCATCAGGCGAATAAAGTAAGCACGAGTGCTGTAGTCAAAGCGGCAACCCACTGCAGCACATGTAAAGTTTTTTTTTTTTTTTTTCTTTTGGCCGGTATTATATATATATATATATAAGAGAAAGCATTGGATTCGGGAAAATTTTCGATAAATTTAAACATTTGAGACATCCTGAACACGATTTGACTGATTTTAGAAAATGTCTGTCAGTCTGTCTCTGAGTGTGTACCGTTAATTTTGTGAACGCTGTACCTCACGAACAAATGAACGAAATTCAACCAAGCTTGGTATTTTGTTGGAAATTGACATAAACTGGTGCTGATTACAATTGGGGATCAATCGCTCAACAGATGGCGCTATATGATCCCATTTTATCCAAATTTTTAACATGGTAGTGTAGGACAAAATTTCGTATAAATGTACATAATGAGAGTTATTTTTAACGTGTGATTGTAAAACTAATATGAATTATTGATAATAGTAGTAGTAAACTAGGAAAAAATGTTTGTGCATGGGGGGAGGGCATCGTTTCCCGTATTGGGGTGTGTGTAAATTTTCAATATGAATATCTTTTGAAAGTTCTCGTCATTACTTTTAAAACGAATGGTTAAACCGTAGATCTGTGATAATTTAAAGCAAAGTTATCGATTTTTTTTTTCCTTTTATTAATGAGAAAAAAAAAAAAAAAAAAGAAAGAAAGAAATTAATTAGAAAAAAAAAAAAAAAAAAATCACATTCCTTCTCATGTTGGCAAAAATTGATTTTCTTTCGTCATTTACTATTATAATTCTGTCAGATTTGATCATCTGAATTTATCATGGAAAATAATTTTCATAAATAATAATTTAATATACAATTTGTACTGTGTGAATTTGTGTAAAATTCTATAGAAGAAAGTCTTGTGGTGGAAACAACATACTAATTCTTAATATGAAATTGTTATCATGGAATTTTAATGCATTATACAACAAAATTTCGTATAAATGTACATAATGAGAATTATTTTTAACTTTTCAATCTGAAATTAAATAAATACACACACTCGCATATATGTATATAATGAGAACAATAATAATAATAAGAAGAAATAAACATATGAATGATTTTCCACAACAACCCACAAAAGCCAATTTGGTATCTAGTCAATTAAATTAAATATTTAAATAATTTGACTAGTATTTTTCAATATATATCTGAAAAAAAAAGGAGAAGAATACTAATTTTAAAACAATTTCAGTGAGAATACAAGAGATATAGAAACATAAATAATTATGAGATTAAAAAAAAAAAAAAAAAAAAAAAAAACTTTTTATATACTATGTTTTAAATTTTCCGGTGAAACATAGAGCTCTTATCAGTGTGCAAAAATTTTTTAAAGTGATAATTACGTCGATTGTTGTGAGATGCATAATTTAACTTTTTATAATTTTTTAACATTCACGTTTAATTAAATGTATTTTTTTTTATATCGAAAGAAAATGAACTCGTAATTTTATTTTATTTTTATTTTTATTTATTTATTTATTTATTTATTTATTTATTTTTGGCCAACAATTAAATTAGAGCTAATATTTTAATGTCTATTTTAACGCTCTTAGGATGTTATTATTTTCATATTTTAACTAATTATAGGAAAACTAATCAAAAATTCGAAAATTTGACTTCGAAGTATTGTGTTGTCACCGGGTTCTGAGGTACTGTGAAAGTTTCAAATGTCTAGCTAGTAGGGAAGTTAGATAAAATTCGATTGCAAGATTTGTACCGGACAAACAAATATACAAACAAACAAACAAATATACAAACAAACAAACAAACAAACAAACAAACAAACAAATATACAAACAAACAAACAAACAAACAAGCAAACAAACAAGAATAGAAGTTAATAAAAATATGGGAAAATGTAGGACCTTTTTAATGATTGCAATGAAGATAAATTTAAATGATTGCACTATTTGAACTTACAATAACAAAATTAACTATGTTAAAAGTCATCATCGCACGATTTGTATAAATTTTGATGAGTGTAGAATTTATAGTTTTTTTTTTTTCCCCCAGGGATTAAAAAAAAAAAAAAAAACTTTTATGAACTATACACTCGAATTATTTGAAGTGAGTTAACTTCTAATATCTGATCTCTATATTCGATTAAAATGTAAAATGGTAAGCATTTTATCGTTCATCAACGCAAGAACCGTATAGATTTACATAAATATAGGCATTTTTTATTTATTTTTTCTTTCCTTTTTTTTTAATCAGGATACAAAGTAGAATTTTTATACTATGCAGTCTGTAGACATAAACTATTTAAAATATGTTTTAATAATGTTAAGCTGTTTGAAACATAAAACGAAGATATATATTTGATATTGCGAGCTTGCCATTTACATTTCATTTACAATAACGCACAAAATAATTTGGACACATTGTAATTAAATGACACACAACTTGTGGAGATATACATAAATGCATTTTATGATTACTTCTTTTGTTTTTTAAAGGAAATCTCTCATTTAAATAAATTTAAATAACCAGTAATTCTTTAATATTTGGAATGTCGAGTGAAACACTCCAGGTTCTATTAACTTGATGCCAAACAATTTTAAAAACATTAATTTTTTTTTTTTTTTTTTTTTTTGTCTGAAAGAATATATATATATGTGTGTGTGTGTGTGTGTGTGTGTGTGTGTGTGTGTGTGTGTGTGTGTTTATGACCAAAAAAAAAAAAAAAAAACTTTAAATCTTGATTAAGGATAAATCAATGAAATTTAACTAAATGTTTGAAAGATGTTTTTAAAACAACTTTTCAGAAATAGTCAAGAAAGTATTTAACACGATTTTATCAACTTCCTAATTCTTCTATTTAAAAAAAAAAAAAAAAATAACAAAACATAATAAAAAAAATTTCAGTGATTAAAAACTAATAAAAGTTAATTACATCTTTAAAAAAATAATTTCAAGTTCGCCCAGAATCAATCTTTCAGACATGTTCACTGCAGTAAAAATAACTACCTACAGGATTTATTGATCGTTTGAGTAATTCAGTTTGTTTAGAGTTACATGTAAAAATATCTCTTCTTAAGAGAGTGTGGAGGAGGGAAGAAGTGAACAAAATAAAAGACCGTCTGCTGTAATGTCTGGTTGGGATGATTGATGAATGCAGTTATTTCAGAAGTTTTGCATCTTATCATTTTTGGCTGGAAAGCGAATCGCGGAGAAAGATCCGGCCATACTCTAGTTAAATTGAAAACGATTTCTTTTTCACTTTATAAACTAACTGAATGTGGTTTGTTTATTGAATTTAAATTGATCTTGACTAGTGGATCTCGTGCATAAGTTATTATCAAATTAAAGATTAAAGTATTGGGGAAGTAATTTAGAATACGGTAATATGTTTTCACTTTTTATTATTATTATTATTATTATTTTTTTTACTTTCTTCTCTATGCATGAGAGAATGTATTGGATTCGGGAAGTTTTTAGACTTCTGTTATCGATGGATTTATACGTTTCGACATGTCTTGAACGCAATTTGACCATTTTTAGAAAATGTCTGTATGTATCAAGAAAAATATATGGACACTGTATCCCTCGAACCAAAGAATGAATTTTAACGAAACTTGGTATTTGCTTGAACTTTGACCTAAACTGGTGCTGAACACAATTGCGAATCAATCTCTCAACAGACAGCGCTGCCATGCCTTTATATATATATATTAATTTCTTTCACATATATAGTGCCAACAAAAGAAAATCTTTATAATAAAGCGGCAAAAAAAATTTTTTACATGACATTTGCAGAATGGTCTGCTAGATTTCTAACTACATCAGTCACAGAGATTCCCTTCACTAGCAGAGTCAAGGCATGAGATTTCTCTTCCTTTTAAAATTTTTCTGACCCATTGTGTGGAGTGGGAATACCGATGCAGGTTCTCAAACTTTTGACAAATAAACGAAATATTGGCAAGCGGTAGCAAAGAGCATACAGCCTTACTCTAAAAGTCCACGAGGCGAACTGAGTGTTGATAGGATAGGGAAAGGTCGTCTGTGACCGACAAACGTTACGTGTCATCACTGGGGTTCCACACATTTTTATGGCGGGAACAAAAATTGACATGAAAAGTTGTTGTTTTTTTTCTTTTGGCCGGCATTGTATATATATAAGAGAAAGCATTGTATTCGTGAAAATTTTTAATAAATTTAAACATTTGGGACATCCTGAACACGATTTGACTGATTTTAGAAAATGTCTGTCAGTCTATATCTGAGTGTGAATGATAAATTTTGTGAACGCTGTACCTCACGGACAAATGAACGAAATTCAACCAAGCTTGGTATTTAGTTGGAAATTGACATAAACTGGTGCTGATTACATTTGGGGATAAATCGCTAAAAAGATGGCGCTATGATCCCATTTTATGTAAATCTTTAACATGGCAGTATAGGACAAAATTTCGTATAAATGTACATAATGAAAGTTATTTTTAACGTGTGATTCTAAAACTAATATGAATTATTGATAATAGTAGCAGTAAACTAGGAAAAAATGTTTGTGCATGGGGGGAGGGCATCGTTTCCCCTATTGGGATATGTGTAAATTTTTAATATGGTTATATTTTGAAAGTTTTCGTCATTAATTTAAAAACGAATGGTTAAACCATAGATCTGTGATAATTTAAAACAAAGTTATAGATTTTTTTTTTTTTTCATTTTTTAATGAAGAAATAAATAAATAAATAAAACAAAATAAAATAAATAAAAAATCTTCGAAGAAAAAAAAAAAATCACATTCCTTCTCATGTTGGCAAAAATTGATTTTCTTTCGTCATTTAGTGTTATAATTCTGTCAGATAAAAACATCTGAATTTATCATGGAAAATAATTTTCATGACTAATAATTTAATATATAATTTATACTGCGTGAATTTGTGTAAAATTCTATAAAAGAAAGTCTTGTGGGGGCAACAACATACTAATCCTTAATATGGAATTGTTATCATGGAATTTTAATGCATTATAGAACAAAATTTCGTATAAATGTACATAATGAGAATTATTTTTAACTTTTCAATCTGAAATTAAATAACTACACACACTCACATATATGTATACTAGCAGACCCGGCCACGCGTTGCTGTGACTAAGTTATACGTTGAATTATACGGCTGTAAACTATTTAGTACAGTCAAATTATTATTTACGAACAAAGACGAAAACGTTGTAGCCGATGTAAAAACCCACAGGGTTGAGATTTGAAACTTAGGTCAAAATTTGGAAGCGATTGATAAAAATTTTCGTAGTGTTGATATTAAGCACAAATTAATTTTATTGTAGGGTCCTATAAATTTTAATGGAGAACTGATATATATTATTTCTAATGCTACTTTGGATAAAATTGCTAAAATGACTAATATATAAATTAAATTCTATTAAAATTCTATTAAAATAAAAGTATAAAAGAAACAGACGATTTTAAAATCAATTTTTATGGAGGAGTGAAATATAATATATGCTATAATGGATAATTTTACTATAAAATGACCTCTTCATTTTAAATATTTTAAAGAGGGCAACAGCTGTAGTTATAAAAAGGAAAACAATAAGGCTAAACCAGAAAAATAAGTAAATTTGATAAATATTTTAACACTTTAAAATTGGAAATCTTATGAAATATTGGACATTTAAAGTAAATACATGTATAATTTTAAATAGAAAAAGATTTTGGAAAAGTTTAGTGTATTTTAACGAAGTGATGAGAAGTTTTGAGTATGTTAAAATTTTAATAGTAAATTCAAGTTAATAAAGATGGGAAACATTGAGGATTAAGATAAGAATAATTATAAGATTAAAAAAAAAAAAAAAAACTTTTTATATACCATGCTTTTAAATTTTAATATACTAATAATATACTAATTAAAAGGAAAATGATAAATATTCTATCATAGTTTGAAGTCAAATTTGTTTTCAAATGTCTAAATAAAATATCTGATAAAAGATACTTATATTTTGCAGCGGAATAGATTTCATTTCTGTCATCCTTGGCGAAAAAAAAAGAATATCGCCAAATTATCTGGCGAAAATATTTAATTCCTTTCAAAAATCATGGTTATTTTAACAACTTATATTAAAAGAGTAATGAATAATATGAAACAATATTTCGTACAATACATATTACATGTCATACATACGTACAATGAATAATACATATTACATTTCGTACAATGCATACATCTGGCATGTATATTTTCATGTTACGCTTTTGATCGCCAAATAATAATAATAATAATAATAAAAGCCAAGGGCGACAGAGTTTTGAAATTTAAAATTAAAATTTTGTCAATTTGACAGCAAAATAATTCAATCTAACACCCGCGATAACTAATACATATCTATACCCAAATATAAGGATTAAAATCGGGAAATAAATTTCCTCGATTTTTAATAATTTCTTACAAAAAATCCAGTGGGCAATTAACATAGGAAATCTTTTTCTTGGCTGCACAGACGGTCAGTGAGTCACACTTCGCTTGCGTATAGAACTCATAGATATAGTATAGCATATATAGAATAGAGTGATCATTGGGGAGAAAAAAGTTATTCCTTTTCATTTGGGAAAAGACGACGTTTTTACCAAAATATGGCCGTCTTTCCCCGAGTGAATACACACGGGAATACATACTAATATTTTAGCAAATAAAATTTATAAATAATTTATTTGCCAAAGGGGAATGGAAGACTCCAGATACAGTTTCAAATTCATATTTCTTTCTTTCTTTTCTTTTTTTTTTTTTTTTTTTTTTTCAATGCCACTTAATGGCTGTTTCCAAAGCTTTTATTTATTTTATTTTTTCGGCATCAAAATCTTTGTACGATAACATGGGGATGAGAGATCTATATATATTACTATATCTATGATAGAACTACATTAGCACTTTATCAATGTGTATAAAATCTTTAAATTGATTATGACGTCAATTTTCGTGAGATGCATATTTTAACTTTTTATAATTTTTTAACGTTCACGTTTTATTAAATGTATTCATTTTTATGTCGAAAGAAAATGAACTCGTATTTTTTTTTTTTTTTTTTTTTTTTTTTTGGCAACAATTAAATTAATGGAACTCACAGATATTTTGGAGCAACTTTAATAAAGGTCTATAATTAACAAATAATTGCAGTAAAACAATATTGTGACAATAAATTGAGATAAAAACTATCCTATCTCTCAAGTTGGACCAAACTGCACACAGTGTGCAAAATTTCATTAAAATCGGTTCCTTAGTTTAGGAGTTTACCCCGGACAAACATCGTGACACGTAATTTATATATATATACAGATAATGAGAACAATAAGAAAGAGAAGAAGAAATAAACAGATGAATGAATTTCCACAAACAACCCACAAAAGCCAATTTGGTATCTAGTTAATTAAATAAAATATTTAAATAATTTGACTAGTACTTTTTAATATATATATCTGAAAAAAAAAAAAAAAAAAAAAGGAGAAGAATACTCACTTTAAAACAATTTCAATTATAATATAGAACATATAGAAACATAAATAATTATAAGATAAAAAAAAACTTTTTATATACCATGTTTTAAATATTCTGATGAATGATAGAGTTCTTATCAGTGTGCATAAAATTTTTAAAGTGATACTGACGTCAATTGTTGTGAGATGCATTATTTAACTTTTTATAATTTTTTAATGTTTACGTTTAATTAAATGTATTTATTTTTATGTCGAAAGAAAATGAACTCTTAAATTTTTTTTTGGCAACAATTAAATTATAGCTAAAATTTTAATGGCTGTTTTAACGCTATTAGGATGTTATTATTTTCATATTTTAATTAATTATAAGAAAACTAATCAAAAATTGGAAAATCGGACTTCGAAGTATTGTGTTGTCACCGGGTTCTGAGCTACTGTGAAAGTTTCAAATGTCCAGCTAGTAGGAAAGTTAGATAAAATTCGATTGCAAGATTTATACCGGACAAACAAATATAAAAACAAACAAGAATAGAAGTTAATAAAAACATGGGAAAATGTAGGACCATTTTAATGATTGTAATGAAGATAAATTTAAATGATTGCACTATTTGAACTTACAATAACAAAATTAACTATGTTAAAAGTCATCATCGCACGATTTGTATAAACTTTGATGAGTGTAGAGTTTATAGTTTTTTTTTTTTTTCCCAGGGATTAAAAAAAAAAAAAAAAAAAAAAAAAAAAAAAAAAAAACTTATTTCTATAGACTCGAATTATTTGAAGTGAGTTAACTTCTAATATCTGATCTCTATATTTCATTAAAATATAAAATAGTAAACATTTTATCGTTCATCAACGCAAGAACCTTACACATTTACATAAATATAGGCATTTTTTATTTATTTATTTTTTTTTTTCTTTCCTTTTTTTAATCAGGATACAAAGTAGAATTTTTATACATTGCAGTCTGTAGACATAAACTATTTAAAGTTTGTTTTTTTTAATAATGTTAAGCTGTTTGAAACATAAAACGAAGATACATGTATGATATTGCGAGCTTGCTATTTACATTTCATTTACAATAACGCACAAAATAATTTGGACACATTACAATAAAATGACACACAACTTGTGGATATATACATAAATGCCTTTTATGATTACTTCTTTTGTTTTTTAAAGGGAAATCTCTCATTTAAATAAATTTAAATAACCAATAGTTCTTAAATATTTGGAATGTCGAGTGAAACACTCCATGTTCTATTAACTTGAGGCCAAACAATTTTAAAAACATGAATATATATATATGTATATATTGTCTGAAAGAAAAAAAAAATATTTATATGCATGTTTATGACATAAAAAAAATAAAATAACTTTTTAAATCTTGATTAAGTATAAATCAATGAAATTTAATTAAATGTCTGAAAGATGTTTTTAAAACAACTTTTCAGAAGTAGTCAAGAAAGTATTATACACGATTTTATCAAGTTCCGAACTCTTCTATTAATAATAATTAAAAAAAAAAAAAAAAAAAAAATGTTTAACAAAACATAATAAAAATTTTTGAGTGATTAAAAACTAATAAAAGTTAATTGCATCTTTAAAAAATAATTTCAAGTTCTCCCAGAATCAATCTTTTACACAATGCAGTAAAAATAACTACCTACACGATTTATTGATCGTTTGAGTAATTCGGTTTGTTTAGAGTTGCATGTAAAAATATCTCTTCTTAAGAGAGTGTGGAGGAGGGAAGGAGTGAACAAAATAAAAGACCGTCTGCTGTAATGTCTGGTTGGAATGATTGATCATTGCAGTTATTTCAGAAGTTTTGCATCTTATCATTTTTGGCTGTTAAGCGAATCGTGGAAAAAGATCCGGCCATACTCTAGTTGAATTGAACGTGATTTATTTTTCATTATATAAACTAACTGAATGTGGTTTGTTTATTGAATTTAGATTGATCTTGACTAGTGGATCTCGTGCATAAGTTATTATCAAATTAAAGATTAAAGTATTGGGGAAGTAATTTATAATACGGTAATATGTTTTCACTTTTTTTTTTTTTCTTTACTTTCTTCTCTACGCATGAAAGAATGTATTGGATTCGGGAAGTTTTTAGACCTCTGTTATCGATGGATTTATACGTTTCGACATGTCTTGAACACAATTTGACCATTTTTAGAAAATGTCTGTATGTATCAAGAAAATATTATGGACACTATATCCTTCGACCAAAGACTGAATTTTAATTAAACTTGGTATTTGCTTGAACTAACCTAAACTGGTGCTGAACACAATTGCGAATCAATCTCTCAACAGACAGCGCTGCCATGCCTTTATATATATATATTAATTTCTTTCATATATATAGTGCCAGCAAAAGAAAATCTTTATACTAGAGCGGCAAAAAAAATATTTTTACATGACATTTGCAGAATGATCTGCCAGATTTCTAACTACATCAGTCACAGAGATTCCCTTCTCTAGCGGAGTCAAGGCATGAGATTTTTCTTCCTTTTAAAATTTTTCTGACCCATTGTGGGGAGTGGGAATACCGATGCAGGTTCTCAAACTTTTGACAAATAAACGAAATATTGGCAAGCGGTAGCAAAGAGCATACAGCCTTACTCTAAAAGTCCACGAGGCGAACTGAGCGTTGATAAGATAGGGAAAGGTCGTCTGTGACCGACAAACGTTACCTGTCATCAATGGGGTTCCATACATTTTTATGGCGGGAACAAAAATTAAGATGTAAAGCTTTTTTTTTTCTTTTGGCCGGCATTATATATATATATAAGAGAAAGCATTGGATTCGGGAAAATTTTCGATACATTTAAACATTCGAGACATCCTGAATACGATTTGACTGATTTTAGAAAATGTCTGTCAGTCTGTCTGTGAGTGTGTTCCGTTAATTTTGTGAACGCTGTACCTCACGAACAAATGAACGAAATTCAACCAAGCTTGGTATTTAGTTGGAAATTGACATAAACTGGTGCTGATTACAATTTGGAATCAATCGCTCAACAGATGGCGCTATGATCCCATTTTATCCAAATTTTTAACATGGTAGTGTAGGACAAAATTTCGTATGAATGTACATAATGAGAGTTATTTTTAACGTGTGATTATAAAATTAATATGAATTATTGATAATAATAGTAGAAAACTAGGGGGGAAAATTGTGCATGGGGGGCATAGTTTCCCTTCTTGAGAAAGGGTTCCAAATTTTCAATATGGGTATCTTTTGGAAGGTCTCGTCAGTACCTTTAAAACGGATGTTTAAACCGTAGATCTGTGATAATTTAAAACAAAGTTATTGATTTTTTTTTTTTTTTCTTTTTTAAATTTTATAATGAAAAAAATCTTATTTTCAATGTTTTCGAGGGATACAAAACACCGATTTTTAGAAAATATTTGTGTGTTTGTCTGTGTATCTTCATGTGTGAGACAAAACTTTTGTGGCAATTTTATTTGAGGAACTACTATTCAAAATTTCATATACGTTTATATGCTATTGTAACTTGACATAAATTAGTATATCTACTCTCTTGAAATGAAAGAATGAAAACAACTGAACTTGAGTGAAATTTTACTCATTTGCCTAGAAGAAACGCACCATTTCATATTGAATTAAATTCAAAAAATTGAATGAGTTAATATAATGCACTCAAGTTTGAGTTATTTATTGCACTTGAGTAATTTATTTATTTTATTAATTATTATTAATAAAATTATTATAATATAAATATTTTATTAATTATTATTAATAAAATTATTATAATAAAATTATTATTAATTAATTAATTTATTTTATTATTTATTTATTTTATTTTATTTGAAGCTTTTCATATTTATAAAAATTTTAAAAACCTTGTAAATTGTGATTTCGCTGTTCCCTATTTGTCTGATTGTTGGAAATTTTACATTCAGTCCACATTTCCTTAATTTTTCTACTGTTTACACAGCTACACATTTCTTAATTCCTATTGGCCACACTCCCCACCTCTTCCGTAATCCTATTGGTTGAACTACATCCGGTCCCTCTCCTATATATACGAGTACTTCTCCAGATTCAGAATTCTTTTTTGCACTGATGACGGTACGCTTTAGGCTACCGAAACAGCTGTATGCACCTCAATAATTTTTCTTTGGCGTTTCTGACGTAGTAGTTCATTCCTGTTTTAATATTTTATTAATGGTTTTAATACAAATGGTTTTAATAAATGATTTCACTTTTACAAATGGTTTTACAAATGGTTTCACTTTCCAATGGCTTTGCCTGTTGTACTTGCGTAATTCTGAAAAAATGCGTTGCAGTGAGAGCGATATTGCCATTTACAAGTAGTTGAATGAGCAGAAATAACTCAAATATCGATAAATATCGATAACTCAAGTTTGCTTAAATTAAAAGCTACTAATTAGCTCAAAGAATTGCATCTTTTAAGGTGCCTGCCTACGTTCGGAGGTGATTTTTTTTAATAATTGAAAAATTGCCTCTTTATCTGCATTATATGATAGAATATAGTAAAAAACAGTGAATAACCTGAAAAAAAGTAGGCAAATTTTAAAATATTTTGATATTTAGGCTCAAAATATGCATAAAATTTTCGAAAAAAAAGCACTTTTGCAAAACATCATCAGTCAAATTTAAATAAAGATACTTATATTCTGTAAATTTTATTTAGATTATTGAAAGGTTCTTAAGGGAGTAAACTACTCTCAAAACTATAACCATGTTATTTAATATTTTAGAGACGATAACATTTTTACATGATGTAAAAATCATGAATGTACATACAGTTCATAACTTCTATCGAAAAAAAAAAAAAACTAAAAATAATTTAGCTAGATTCAATCCCTAAAACAACTCCTCTAGAGTATTTTGTCAAAGTTTCATAACGTTCCAATTATAACTTTTGGAGTTATGATGTTTTGGGATAAAGCAAAATGCTAAAAATCTCATTTTGAGAAAAAGCAGGAAACAGATTTAAAAACAAGGTTTTAGCTGTTAAACAAAAAATAATTTTAATAAGTTCCTGATTTATATCAAAGCTTCTTATTTTCTTTTTTAAATTCAATTTATATTCAATAACAAATTTTGATGCTTATATTGAGTAAAACATTTATGTAAACAAACATTTAAGTTTAAGGGTCATTTCGGGTCACTTCCGGTTTCAAAAACTGGCGAGTGACTAATATCAAAATGCCTGTAACACAAGTTCTAAGCAAGATAGAAACAAAATTCAAACTGATTTAGAAATCTAAAATATCAGGCTTTAATACTAACTCAACTAGTATGTTGTGGCCACCACAAGACTTTCTTCTATATTTTCCTATACATATTCAATCAGTAACAATATTAAAAAAAAAAAAAAAAAAAAAAAAAAAGATTTTTTTTTTCTTTTTTTTTTTTTTTGTGAAAATTAATACATATTCAATCACTAACAATAATAAAAAAAAAAAAAAAAAAAAAAAATCGAATTTTTTTTCTAAGTTTTTTTTTTTTTTTTTTTTTTTGGTTAAAAGTAAAAAAAAATCGATAACTTTGTTTTAAATTATCACAGATTTATAGTTCAACCATTCGTTTTAAATGTACCCCCCAGGGGGGGAAGCGATGCCCCCCCCATGCACAAAATTTTTTTCCTAGTTACGTACTACTATTATCAATAATTCATATTAATTTTACAATCACAAGTGTAAAATAACTCTTATTATGCACATGTATACGAATTTTTGTCCTATGCTGCCATGTTAAAAATTTAGATAAAATGCTATCACAGCGCCACCTGTTGAGCTATTGATCCCCAAATATAATCAGCAACAGTTTATGTCGGGGACCAACTAAATACCAAGTTTGGTAAAATTTCGTTTAAAAAAAAAAAAAAAAAAAAAAAAAAAAAAAAAAACGATTTTTTTTCTAAGTTTTTTTTTTTTGTTAAAAGTAAAAAAAATCGATAACTTTGTTTTAAATTATCACAGATTTATGGTTCAACCATTCGTTTTAAAGGTATTGACGAGATCTTTCGAATGATACCCATCTTCAAAATTTAACCCCCCGGGGGGGTACTTCCCCCCCAGGGGGGGAACCGATGCCCCCCCATGCACAAATTTTTTTTCCTAGTTAACTACTACTATCATCAATAATTCAAATTAATTTTACAATCACAAGTTTAAAATAACTCTCATTATGCCCATTTATACGGAATTTTGTCCTATGCTGCCATGTTAAAAATTTGCATAAAATGCGATTACAGCGCCACCTGTTGAGCTATTGATCCCCAAATCTAATGGGCACCAGTTCATGTCAGGGTGCAACTAAATACGAAGTTTGGTTAAATTTCATTTATATGTTCGTGAGATACAGCGTCCACAAAAAAATGATACAGACACACAGACAGACAGACAGACACACAGACAGACAGACAGACAGACAGACACACAGACAGACATTTTCTAAAAACTATCAATTCGTGTTCAGGACATCCCAAAACGTGTAGATCCGTCAAAAAACGGAGGTCGAAAATTTTCGCGAATCCAATACTTTCTCTATATTACATATAGAAGAAAGTAAAAATAGAAAATCGGAGTTTTGACCGAAAATTGCATTTTAAAGGTAAGCAGGCACCTTAATTCAAGTCGATTAAAAAAAAAAAAAAAAAAAAAACTCCTACTTGATATGGTGAATTCACTCATTTATTTTAAGGGAGTATCAACGTTTGGTTCAAATCGCTCAAATGATCGCACTGCTATTTCTTCCATATAAGGAAAAGTTATATCTCAGGTTCTATTGTATATAATCGAATTCAACTTAAAATATTTATGACTTAGTATTTATTGTGTGATAGATAAATACATTTAAAAAGTGTATTTATCCATTCTTTTAAAATATAAGATAATTTTTATGGAGTTCTAAAAAATATTTTTGGAAAAGCAAATACAGCAGACAAACAGACGAACCAAATTTATAATCAGTTTTAAACTTCGTTGAAAATTTTTTTATGGGCAAGGTCATTTCGCTCATTTATAATCAACTGCTTGACTCAAATTATTTAAAGTGCGATAGCGTCTAAAAGCCTTATCTGTGTGAGCTAAAAGTTGGTAGGTATGTTATAAATCATCATTGCACGATTTGTAAAAATTTAGATGAATGTAGAATTTATAGTTCTTTTTGAGGGATATATATATATATATATATATATATATATATATATATATATATATATATATATATATATATATATATATATATATTTAAAAAAAAAAAGGGAGAGAGAGAAATATCATTATGAACTATGGACTCGAATTATTTGAGGTGTGTTAACTTCTAATATCTGATCTCTATATTCTATTAAAATATAAATTGGTAAGCATTTTAGCGTTCATCAACGCAAGAACCGAACAGATTTACATAAATGTAGGTCTTTGTGTACATATGAAACGATATAAATTGCTATGATTAGCTATATTGTTTTACGAAATCGATGCAGCTTTCACAGCTTTATGAAGTACAATCCCACTGACGTGTATTTACTTCTAATTTTAAGCATTTTTATCCGATTATTTCTGTGGTTATTTATTTGTTTTCTCTGTCATAAAGTTTAATGGTCCTTTTTTATTATCATTCATGCATTCATAAGTAATTTAAGTTATTTTTGTCTCTTATTGGTTCTTAATCTAAATCGTAACAATTTTGTGTCAGTGTATCCTTCTAAGTTAAAATCAGTTCTATATTTTTGTGAGTTGGTATTGTTTTGTATCTATTAATTGCTAAATTTTAAGATTAAAATTTATTACGATATCTATCATTTATATATATATATATATAAAATCAGGCTGCAAAGTAGAATATTTTTTTATATACATTGTGGTCTGTGGACATTAACTATTAAAAGTTCGTCTTAATAATGTTAAATTATTCAAAACAGAAAAAATCTGGAGTGACTCCACTCGACTTTCCGAACATTGAGTAATTAACAGTTTTGTCGATTAAGTAAAGAAAGAGGAATTGTTAAAACCTTTTGAAAGGGGCTGTGACAGCATCTGTCACGCCTCACCATAGGATTTCGTAAGAGCCCCTTTCAAAAGGTAAACAAACAAAAGTGAGAAAACCATAATAGAGTGTTTGAGTATTATTCTCCATATATTACACGATGTTTTATTTAACGCTACTGAACTTTGAGCCCGCACAGATCATGATGATAAAGAATTTTTCGTTGTGTCCCTGTAAAAACCTTTAAATGCTATATTCACCAAAATGCTTATAGTTAGTGCAACAGTGATTTATAATATTCATATAAATTTTCAGCTCAGTTGAATAAGGCGTTTAGATGCTATCGCATTTTTAAAAATTTGGTCCCATAGGCCATAATGATAAAGAATTTTTCTTTGTGACCCTGTAAAATAAACTGTTAGTACTAAATTCACCAAAATCTATACAGTTCGTGCAACTGTGACCTATAACATGTGTACAAATTTTTTACTCAGGTTAATAAAGCTTTTAGACGCTATCGCACTTTTAAAAATTTGGCCCCATAGGCTATAATGATAAAGAATTTTTCCTGGTGTCCCTGTAAAAAAACTATAAGTGCTAGATTCACCAAAATCTATTGGGTTCGTACTATGGTGACTTACAATATACGCACTAACTTTCAGCTTATTCGAACAAAACGTTTAGACGCTAGCGTGTTCACTCACATACATACACACATACATACACATATACATAAACACACACATACATACGTTGACATGATTACAATACTTTCCTCACTATAGTGTTCGGAAAGTAAAAAGATATACAGTAGAGCCCCGATTATCCGCGGTGAGGATTATTTGCGAGTACAAGAGCCTCGAAAAAATAAAAATAATTAATAACCTCCAAAAAACCCAATTTTAATTCAAGCCAACATAAAGGAAAATACAATTGGAGGTGCATATAATTTTTTAACACAAGCCTTTCCATGCGAGGGAGCAAGGCTCCGTTCTTCTTTTTATATTCTTGTTACCTTGTCGCCCTCTGTCGTGTGAAAGCTCCGCTTTGGCGACCTCTGTAATTTTTTTATTTTTTCTGTTTATGTAATAAACAACGGAGGAGGTTTAATCTTTAGACACGGGTTCTTTTGAATCTCCACAGTGCCATCGGAGCCCCTCTCTAAAGGTTAAAATCGCTGTCTTAGAATCTTAGAATAGGTTCTACCGTGCGAAGGTCGAAAATTACCAACATGCTTACTGTGCATTGTAATTCTATAGGCCTACTTGGAATTTTTTTCTTGGTTTTAGGAGGAAATAGATATTTTTTACTTTAGAAATAGGGTTTATACTGTTCTACTGCGTATATTTTTTTTAATGTTTGCACCCCATTTTACTCTTTTTTTCGGGTTATCCACGATTGCCACCCAATTTTGCGGATAATCGGTGCTCTACTGTATATTTGATATTACGAGCTTGTCATTTATATTTCATTTACAAGGACGCACAGAATAATTTGGACACATTACGATCAATTAAATGACAGACAGCTTGCGGAGAAATGCATAAACATCTATTACGATTATCTCTTTTGTTTATTTAACGACTTTTCTCATTTAAATGTATTTAAATAAGCAGTAATTACTAAATGTTCGGAATGCCGAGTGAAGAAACTCCAGGTTCTATTAACTTGATGCCAAACAACATAAAAAAAGAAAAAAAAGATTTTTTCGTCTTAAAAAAAAAAAAAAAGAAAAATAAAATAATAATATATATATATATATATCTGTGGCATAAATAAATAAATAACTAAATACAAATTAATAAAATATAATTTAAATCTTGATTAATTGTAAACCAATGAAATTTAATTAAATGTTTGAAAGATGATTTCAAAAAATCTTTTCAGATATAGCTCAGAAAATATTTAACTCGATTTTATCAAGTTCGCGATTCTTCCATTAATCGAAAAAAAAAAAAACTGTTTAACAAAACGTAATAAAAAATTTTGAGTGACTATAAACTAATAAAAGTTAATTAAATCTTTAAAAAAAATTTTTTTCGAGTTTTCTCAGAGAAAATCTTTCAGACACGTTCACTGCAGTAAAAATAACTACCTACAGGATTTATTGATCGTTTCAGTAATTCTGTTTGTTAAGAGTTAGTTGCATGTAAAAGGATCGCTTCTTAAGAGAATGTGGAGGAGGGAAGGAGTGAACAAAACAAAAGACCGTCTGCTGTAATGTCTGGTTGGGATGATTGATGAATGCAGTTATTTCAGAAGTTTTGCATCTTATCATTTTTGGCTGTTAAGCGAATCGCGGAAAAAGATCCAGCCATACTCTAGTTGAATTGAATCTCGTGCATAAGTTATTATAAAATTAAAGGTTAAAATATTGGGGAAGTAATTTAGAATACGGTAATATGTTTTCACTTTTTATTACTTTTTTTTTACTTTCTTTTATATGCATGAGAGAATGTATTGGATTCGGGAAGTTTTTCGACCTCTGTTATCCATGGATTTATACGTTTCGACATGTCTTGACCGACATGTCTTGTAAATGACCGTCTGCTGTAATGTCTGCTTGGGATAACTGATGAATGCAGTTATTTCAGAAGTTTTGCATCTTATCATTTTTGGCTGTTAATCGAATCGTGGAGAAAGATCCGGCCATACTCTAGTTAAATTGAAAACGATTTCTTTTCACTTTATAAACCAACTGAAAGTGGTTTGTTTGTTGAATTTAAATCGATCTTGATTGGTGGATCTCGTGCAGAAGTTATTATCAAATTAAAGTTTAAAGTATTGGGGAAATAATTTAGAATACGGTAATATGCTTTCACTTTTTATTATTATTTTATTTTTACTTTCCGAACACTATAGTGAGGAAAGTATTGTAATCATGTCAAAAATCCGAATTTGAGATTTTGATGTTTCTATACGTTTCGAGGTCCCTTGAGTCCGTTTTCACTATTTTTACGGATGAATGTATGTGTGTGTGTATGTATGTGTGTAGGTATGTGTGTATGTCTGTGAGTGAACACGCTAGCATTTGTTCGAATAATCTGAAAGTTGGTACGTATATTGTAAGTCACCATAGTACGAACCCTATAGATTTTGGTGAATCTAGCACTTATAGTTTTTTTACAGGAACACCAGGAAAAATTCTTTATCATTATGCCTATGGGGCCAAATATTTAAAAGTGTGGTAGCGTCTAAACACCTTATTAATCTGAGCAAAAAATTTTTACACATGTTATAGGTCACAGTTGCATCAACTGTATAGATTTTTGGTGAATTTAGCGCTTACAGTTTTTTTTACAATGACACAAATAAAAATTCTTTATCATTATGGCTTATGGGACCAAATTTTCAGAAGTGCGATAGCATCTAAACGCCTTATTCAATTGAGCTGAAAATTTATATGAATATTATAAATCACTGTTGCACTCACTATAAGCATTTTGGTGAATCTAGCATTTATAGGTTTTTACAGGGACACAACGAAAAATTCTTTATCATTAGGATCTATGTGCTGAAAGTTCAGTAGCGTTAAATAAAACATCGTGTAATATATGGAGAAAAATACTCACTCTATTATATGGTTTTCTCTCTTTTGTTTGTTTCACAACTCCTCTTTCTTTACTTTATCTACAAAACTGTTAATTACTCAGTGTTCGGAAAGTCGAGTGGAGTTACTACAGATTTTTATATCTTTCTTTCTTATATATACATGAGAGAAAGTAATGGTATTGTGAAGATTTTCGACCTCCTGTTTTCGATGATTTACACGTTTCGAGATGTCCCGTACACTGTTTGAGTCTTTGTAGAAAATGTCAGTGTGTAAAAAAAAATTTAATGGACGTTGTATTTCTCGAACCAAAGAACTAAATTTAACCAAATTTCGTATTTATTAGGAGTTTGACCTAATCTGGTGCTGATTTTAATTTGAGATCAATCGCTCAACAAATGGCGCTGTCATGCTATTATTCACGTAATTTTTAACGTGGCAGTAAAAATAAAATAAGTTTTCGTTTAAATATATATGGTAAGAATTATTTTAATTTTTCAAAGTCAAATTAAAATAAGTATATTATGGCCACTACGCGACTTTCTTCTATATTGTCCTATATAACTTTAGTAAGTACAAATAATTTATTAAAATTATTATTTATTAAACTTTTCGAATCAATTTAATTCTCTATGTGACATGTTAAAAAAAAAAAAAAAAAAAAAAAAACAGTTGCACTTCGGGAGTGCCGACAGAAGTGAAAACGTGAACAATTACGTGTGTACTTCTTGAATCGTCAGGAAATATTTTATTGTGTAGGAAATACTTTTAAAAGAAGTGTTTTTTTATTCATTAATACAAACTACTACTACAAAAATTATATTACAATTTTATTTAATGTGCTAACTGCAATAGAGACAGTGTCCGGAGATGAGAGAAGTCGTGTAGAGCCGCACCAGATTGTAAAAACGTGAGAAAAATGGCAGCTTTGGCCTTTCTCACGGTTTTATGAGGTCAAACTGCAATAGAGACAGTGTCCGGAGATGAGAGAAGTCGTGTAGAGCCGCACCAGATTGTAAAAACGTGAGAAAAATGGAGTCTTTGGCCTTTATCACGGTTCTGTGAGGTCTAACTGCAACGTTTCCGGCTGCAATCTTTAAGAGACAATGTCCGGAGATGAGAGAAGTCGTGTAGAGCCGCACCAGATTTTAAAAACGTGAGAAAAATGGCGGCTTTGGCCTTTCTCACGGTTTTGTGAGGTTTAACTGCAACAGAGAAAGTATCCGGAGATGAGAGAAGTCGTGCAGAGCCGCACCAGATTTTAAAACAATATACAGTATATAATTATTAACACTTCACATTAGCAAGTTGTATGATACATTGTATAATACATTATTTGTATCATACAAGGATGGAAAGCGTTTGCTAACGATGACGGGAATTCAAAGATTTTTGTTCACCCAAAAGTGCTCAACGCGCCTAAAGACGTTTTCACTTCAAAAATCTTTTTTCGTTCTTAAAAAATGAAAAAAAAAAATCGACAGCTTTATTTTAAATTATCACAGATAGACGGTACAATCATTCGTTTTAAAGGTATTGAGAAGTACATTTAATAGATACCCGTAATGAAAATCTCCTATCGGGGGGATTCTCCCCCCCCCCTCCACCAAGGGAGTAGCGATGCTCCAACATGTACAAAATAATAATAATAATAATAATAATCTGGTGTGTCACTCACACGACTTTCTCTTACCCTGAAATTTAATGTTATAAGTACAGATTGAATAATAAAATTAAGATAACGAGTACTACATTAAACTCTACTTACCTGCAATTTCCCTCATAGACGTAATGTATTTGAAATCTCTTGGGTGTCCCTGCACACGAACCATTTCCTTTTCATCTCAACAAAAAATTTAGTGTAGCATCCCTATATGATAGAATACCGAGTTTGGACTTTCTGCTACTATTTGTTCTTGAGATATGCTGATAGCACACAGAGAGAGAGAGAGACCAACCGCTAAAAACATGATTTTTAGATTCAGGGCACCTCAAAAACGTGCAAATACAACAAAAATTCAATCTCGGAAATTTGGCCCAAAACCAATACTTTCTCTACTTTATGGGTAAAAGAAAAGAAAAAAGAAAGAAAAGAAAAAAATATATATACCAGTTTTTCAATTTTTAACAATTCTTTTTAATTTCACAATGATTTAAAAAAAAATCTGCTTTATAGGAAATTTTATAGGAAATTTTGTCAAAATTTTAGGAAAAGCGTGAAGACAACGTCATCTGTTGGACGGCTTTCTCCAACAGTTGAAAGGTACTAATTTATGTCAAGGTGAGAGTACATATCAATTTCTATAAAATTTTGTGCAGTAGCTCCTGAGATACAGTTGCCATAACATTTTGTCACACACACAGAGACAGACAGACATTTTATAAAAGTGGTCAAATCATGTTCTAGACTCTTAAAGCGTGAAAATCCATCACAAACCCGAGGTCGAAAATTTTTTTGAAATTAATATTTTCTTCTGTTTAATATAGAAGAAAGTAATAGTATATGTATTGATAAGTGTAATAGTCAAACAGATATTTTTATTTCATTTTATTGGATATGTAGGGCATTCCTTCGCCCTCTCCCCCTTTTCCTTCTGGGTGTGTGAATTTTTATTATGGATATGTCTTAAGGGCCCGCTTCACCCACCGCCGCTGGAAGCCGAAGCTAATGTTATTCTATGGAAAAATTTTCTTTACAAATAACTTATTAACTAATACATATTTTTGAATTCTGTTTTCACATTCTGAAAATTCTCAGCTGTTAAATTGACGGACCTTTTTTAAAAAATTATTTTTTTAATTTTTTATATTTTATTTTGAAGCTGCAAAATACGAATTTTCAATGTATCAGATTTTTTTCATTTTGCAATTTCAAAACAAAATATTAAAAATTAAAAAAATACATATTCGAAAAAGGTGCGTCAATTTAGCAGTTGGGAATTTTCTGAATGTGAAAACAGAATTTAAAAATATGTATTAGTTAATAAGTTATTTGTAAAGAAAATTTCCCCATAGAATAACATTGGCTCGGGCTTCCGGCGACGGTAAGTGAAGAGGGCCGTTAACACTTTGAGCGCCACTCGAATTCTTAGGGAAATCCCATTCAAGCCACGCACGCTGCTTAGAAACGTGTTATGTTTACCGTGTTACAATAAAATCCATTAAAATGCCTTAATGATATAATCCTATAATAAATAAAAATTAAGTAAATTTTAAATAAATTGTCAGTAATTACTTAAAACTATGTAAATTTATAGTTTTATATCATATTTCACACTGTCAGCCACCGGTGGCTGGCCTAAAAGGAAGATTCAGTGTCAGCCACCGATGGCTGACATGGCGCTGAACGTGTTAAAAGTATTTGTCAATACTATTAAAAAGTAAATTGTTGAACCATAGATTCGTGATAATTTGAAACGAAGTTATTGGTATTTTCAATATTTAACAATTAATAATAATAATAATAATAAAAGAACTTAAAAAATATTTTAAAAGAAATGTTTTTTATGTAATAAAATTGTTTTACTTTGGCTATTCTCTGTGATGAAAACCTTCCGCATCCACTATGGAAAGTAATTTTAATTAATAATAATTTTAATAGATAATATGATCTGCGCGAATTTATATAGGAAAATATAGATGAAAGTTTTGAATGGGCTACAACATACTAGTTTCTATAAACATACATTCGAGAAAATATTCGACTGTCGATTTCCGATGAATTTTCACATTTTAAGATATCTTGAACACGATTCGACCATTTTTAGAAAAATATCCATCTACCTGTATGTGGGTATGTGTTAGCAAACTTTTGTGGACGCTATATCTCAAAAAACCAATGAATAAAATTCACTCAAATTTTCTATTATGTTGGACCTTGACTTGAATTGGCGCTAATTACACTTTGAGATAAACCACACTACAGGATGCGCTGTTCTGCACTTTCTTCATATAAGAAAAAGGTATCTTCTATAGTGTATAACTGTACAAATTTTGTATGTATGTAGTGCCATTATAAAGATTATTCAATTTAGGTGCATATCGACTGAAGGTGACGTTCTCCTACTTGCACCAAATTTGGTAAGAGCGATAAATATAATGAAAAACTATGTTCATTCATTTTGTGTACATATCTGACGACAAGGGGCTATACCGTATATTATTAAAAAATATCTTTCTTCAATTTGGAATCAGAATCTATTCATTAAAATTGCACCATGTGAATTTTTTATTTTAAAAAGATATTTTGATTAAATTTTTATGCATGTTAACCGGCAGATAGCGGTACAATATAGAACGATATAGTAGAAAGTATTTGATGCCCAATGCCCATAGTATACTAATTTGCTGTTTTGCCAAACGAGTAATTACTTGAACCGTATTCTACTATTTTTAAAATAGCTACATGAAAAATTTTGAAATTAATATTTCAATGTATGATATACTAAAGCATTATATTCTCTAATATTATTTATTATTATTACATTTTAAATTTTATTAATATCTGTTTTGTACGTACGCACTACAAAATTGCATGTGCAACATTATAGAAATACTTAGAAGATATAGATTAGACTATAATAAGAAAGAAAATCAAAGACCGTCCATTACACTAGTGGTGGCTGGTGCACGTAAAATCTGTCGTGGCCTCAATCTTCTTCATGTTCTCATCAAAATTATACCTCTGGGGGACACCGAAACGGGAGAGCCATCCCTTCCGTGTAGGATCAAAATTGTGATGGCATGTCTCTGGACCACCTCTAGAGGTGAGTCCCAGACCGTCGCCAATTGCCCATTGCGCAGCACTAGTGCGACGTAAACCAACCAACCAATCTAGATGAAGGCAGTTTTTTTTCCTCATTGCAGTTTCGAGTTTTAATAAAATTGAAATATGGAATTTTTAGTCCAATTTTGATATTTTGAAAGTCTATAGTCCCCTTAAAGTTAATTTATAAATTAAGTAATTCTAATTCATTCATTCTACCCAAATTGTATGGCATAATGCATTAAATTATGTAACATTATACTTCCCTTATAACTTTTGTAAAATTATACACTCACTTCAAAACTTCTATATATACATAAAATTATTTTATTTCAATTAATGACAGATCTGAATAAGAATATATTAAAAAATAAAAATTATGCATTCTACATAGATTATACAACATTTTCCAACATCGAGATATAGTTACATAAAAACAATAACTGACTATCACATAATGTATCTGAATAATTTTATACAGTTTTGTAAAGCGATCATTAATGGCAATCATATCAGTTAAACGTTGGCGTAGGGGGAAATGCAAAGTTACGATGCTCCTAGTCTTTGGTGGAGTGCCCTCAAAGGGGATCCTACATTGAAAAATATATATACCGCTTTTCTGTATAACGAATAAATGGTCATTTACTGAATCCCTAAACTTGAAATATAGATTTCCGAACTATGTGTACAAGGTAAACAAATAAGGTAAACGTATAAGGTAAACGAAACGTAGATATACGATGCTCCTAGTTTTTGTTCGAGGGCCCTCAAAGGGGATCTTTTCAGAGATCCTACACTGAGAAAAAATATATACCGCCTTGATGAATAAGTTAACATTTTCTGAATCCCTAAACTAGAAATATAGATTTTCTAACTATGCGCATGAGGTAAACAAATAACCTGGATGGACGAAATGCAAATTTACGATGC
Source organism: Salticus scenicus (assembly GCA_963930645.1). Taxonomy (NCBI): domain Eukaryota; kingdom Metazoa; phylum Arthropoda; class Arachnida; order Araneae; family Salticidae; genus Salticus; species Salticus scenicus. Next base: position 16,052,834 of record OZ005660.1, read on the forward strand.
TCCTAGTCTTTGGTGGCATGCCCTCAAAGGGTATTTGTTTAGAGATCCGAGATCCTACACTAAGAAAAAATATATACCGCCTTGATCAATAAGTTAACATTTTCTGAATCCCTAAACTAGAAATATAGATTTTCTAACTATGCGCATGAGGTAAACAAATAACCTGGATGGACGAAATGCAAATTTACGATGCTCCTAGTCTTTGGTGGCATGCCCTCAAAGGGTATTTGTTTAGAGATCCGAGATCCTACACTGAGAAAAAATATATACCGCCTTGATGAATAAGTTAACATTTTCTGAATCCCTAAACTAGAAATATAGATTTTCTAACTATGCGCATGAGGTAAACAAATAACCTGGATGGACGAAATGCAAATTTACGATGCTCCTAGTCTTTGGTGGCATGCCCTCAAAGGGTATTTGTTTAGAGATCCGAGATCCTACACTGAGAAAAAAAAAATATATACCGCCTTCCTCCAGAAGGAATAAGTTGACATTTTCTGAATCCCTAAACTAGAAATATAGATTTCCGAACAATATGTATAAGGTAAACAAATAACCTGGACAGACAAAATGCAAATTTACGATGCTCCTAGTCTTTGGTGGAGGGCCCTCAAAGGGGATCTTCTCAGAGATCCTACACTGAGAAAAAATATATACCGCCTTCCTCTAGAAGGAATAAGTTGACATTTTTTGAATCCCTAAACTAGAAATATAGATTTCCGAACAATGTGTATAAGGTAAACAAATAATCTGGACAGACAAAATGAAAAATTTGCGATGATCCTAGTCTTTGGTGGAGGGCTCTCAAAGGGGATCTTTTCAGAGATCCTACACTGAGAAAAAATATATACCGCCTTCCTCTAGAAGGAATAAGTTGACATTTTCTGAATCCCTAAACTAGAAATATAGATTTCCGAACAATGTGTATAAGGTAAACAAATAATCTGGATAGACAAAATGAAAAATTTGCGATGATCCTAGTCTTTGGTGGAGGGCTCTCAAAGGGGATCTTTTCAGAGATCCTACACTGAGAAAAAATATATACCGCCTTCCTCTAGAAGGAATAAGTTGACATTTTCTGAATCCCTAAACTAGAAATATAGATTTCCGAACAATGTGTATAAGGTAAACAAATAATATGGACAGACAAAATGAAAAATGCGATGATCCTAGTCTTTGGTGGAGGGCCCTCAAAGGGGATCTTCTCAGAGATCCTACACTGAGAAAAAATATATACCGCCTTCCTCTAGAAGGAATAAGTTGACATTTTCTGAATCCCTAAACTAGAAATATAGATTTCCGAACAATGTGTATAAGGTAAACAAATAATCTGGACAGACAAAATGAAAAATTTGCGATGATCCTAGTCTTTGGTGGAGGGCTCTCAAAGGGGATCTTTTCAGAGATCCTACACTGAGAAAAAATATATACCGCCTTCCTCCAGAAGGAATAAGTTGATATTTTCTGAATCCCTAAACTAGAAATATAGATTTCCGATCTATGCGTATAAGGTAAAGAAATAACCTGGATATACAAAATGATCAAGTATTTCTAAATGATCAAGTATGATCGAGTATACTTTTCCAGAAAATTAAACAGTAGGGGAGAGGAGGGATGAATGTGACATTTTTCATGTTTTTATTGATAACGTTGGCCATATGTAATTCAGAATTTTGTAACATGGCTCATAGGTACACTACAGTAATCAGTTACATATAAACATACTAACTTTAATAAAAAGCTATCATTTTTAATTAATATATTTTTTTTTTCTTTTTTTTTTACATGCATGTGCATTGTCCCATTCATCCCCACATATTTGGGATGAATGGGACAGTACTGAAATTAACAAAGAAAAGAAAAGAAAATGGAAAGTAAATAAATTTTTAAAGCTAAATTGTTTTGTGTGATTTTATTACAAACTATGAATTTACTGAAATTAACATAAACTGATGTATTGACTCAAATTAACATCAAAAGCCAAAAGTCATTTGGTTCGCACAGTTCCTAGTTCTCTAGGCTTTAGTAATTTAATCTAAAAATACCTAATCTAAAAATAAATAAATAAATAAGACACTAGAAAGAGATAAATCATTATAATAGAATACAAATTATCCAGATAAATTTTTGTTTCCGACTGATCGGGAAAAATCAACATTCTATTCTGTATTACATTAATAATCACCAGGATTTATTTAATTAGTTTGATTGAAATTGTGATTTTAATCAAATTATTATTAGTTTATTTATATATATTTTTTAATTATTGATTTAAGTTACATTGAATAGTCTAACTTATAACTTTTTTAATAATAATTATTATAAACAAAAATCAGAACAATTAATTTTAATATTTTTTTTCTAAATCCACAAAATTAAGAATCCTGATAATCAATATGTCTAATTTACGTTTTAATATAATTCTTGGGTAAAATTTTAAATTAGTACATAGTGGACAATGTTCTATTCATCCCAACCATCACATGGTCATATAAAACAGGAAATAGGCTTAATGAACAATTGTCAATACTCTTCTTGCATACCATAAACACAATAAAAGATTATGTACCATGTAAGAGTTATATTAACTTTAAGCAAATAGTTAATGTCTTAACAACTACCTAATTGAATTAACAAAAACTTACTTTGCCAGCTGAAAAAGACACTTTGATTTTTTTTTCTGCCCTTCTATGGATATCACGATTCTGAAACTAAGTGATCTCAGCACTGCCAAAAATCAGAAAAAATGTCAAGTTTCTGTTGCTTGCAAAACATAAAAATCTAGCTATTGTCCCATTCATCCTGCGTCCCATTCAACCCCACTCTCCCCTATTATAAATATTATAAATGTTATTAATCCTTTGTATTGAGAGAAATTCTGGCATGATTTCCTAGAATTGGGTCACGAACCAATATTATAATTACTGACACTCGCTTCCTTTGTTCGAATTTATTTACAGAGATTTTTAAATAAGTTTGACCACGATAATATAGGAAAACGTTCTAGAATTTTAATAGGGTTTTCTAGAACTCACTAGCAAAGGCAACTAGAATTCATAAGGATGACATGGAACTATTTTTACTAGAGCCACAATTTAGTTTCTAGTTGTCACTCACAGAAATTTTTCTTAATGTAGGGCATATTTACGCAAGTTACGTAGAAAAATCACAGAAAACGCCAGCCGATAATCTGGGGCTGCGGTAGCCCAGTCGGTAGAGGGCCGCCCTTGTAATTGGAAGATTGCAGGTTCGGTACTCGAGCCAGCCAAAGACCGTCGTGTGCACTAATGTTGGCTAGTGCACGTAAAATCTGTCGTGGCCGCAATGTCCCCCATGTTCCCATCAAAAATTATATCTCTGGGAGTCACCGAAGCGGGAGAACCATCCCTTCCGTGGAGGATCAACATTGTGATGGCATGTCTCCGGACCACATCTAGGGTTGTGTCGCAGACCGTCGCCAATTGCCCATCTGCGCAGCACTAGTGCGACGTTAAACCCAACCATCCAACCATCCAACCATCCATCCAGCCGATAATCGCGATTTGGATACGAACCTAGCACGAAACCTTGATTTTAATTTAAAAAAAAAAAAAAAAAGGAGAGAGCTGATTAGTTTCACACCTGTATAACATTATTTGAGAATTTCAGTTTTTTACACATAATAATCATTTCACAAATGCCTGTAGAAGCAGAGATTTTATACAGTATAATCAACCACAAAAAGTAGTCTTTAGTTTTGAACCAGTAAATTTTAATGAATAACTGATCTCGATTTTTTGTATTCAAATTTTTCGCATTATTCTACAGAATGATGCATCCCCTCCAACTGGTTGGTAGATTTACTGCCTGATTTCCCATCTCTAATTTCTGGCCTGATTGAGTACAAGAGGAATTTATTCTATGTTCAGAATTCTTCACGAAGCAAACTCTAAAATTATGAAAATAATACTGTTTTAGCTTTCATCGTGGGGTCATGAAAAACTTTTTATTCAATGTCTATTCATCAATCACTTTGTTTGAAATTTTCAACCTTAGAATTTAGCGAAAAAACAGCATTGCGAAAAAAGTATATATCCTGTAATTTCTGTGAGAAAAAAAATATATATAACTTAAAATTTTTAACTTTCCGCCAGAAAAAAAAAAAAAAAAAAAAAAAAATCTCTCTTTCTCTCTCTCTCTCTCTCTCTCTAAATATATATATATTATGTATATTTTTTAAAGAAATAAAATTAGATTTCTTTTTTTTTTTTGTAAATTTTTAATAGCAATTAATCAGTAAGTTTTTTTTTTTTTATTTTATTTTATTCTATATTAAATAGAAGAAAGTCGTAACTTCTGGTAGATAACCCGCAGGTAAGATGTGTCACTTTGTTTGAAACTTTCAACCTTAGAATTTAGAGAAAAAAGAGCACCGTGCAAAAAATATTTTTCCTGTAATTTCTGTGAGAAAAAAAAATATATATAACTTAAAATTTTTAACTTTCCGTCAGAAAATATATATATATATATATATATATAATGTATATTTTTTGAAGAAATAAAATTAGATTTCTTTTCTTTTTTTTTTTTTTTTTTTTTTTTTTGTAAATTTTTAATAGCAATTAATCAGTAAGATTTTTTTAATTTTGTTTTATTCTATATTCAGTAGAAAAAAGTAACGTAAATTCTGGTAGATAACCCGCAGGTAAGATGTGTCATTTCTCTACTAGAAATTTTATTTAAAAGAGAAATCTATACTTTTTCGAAGGAAGAGCTTGTACAAATATAAATTTATTTATCAATAGAAATTTCTGGTGCAAAACTGGATTATATAACCTGCGGGGTATCTACCATAAACTACGGTACTCGATTCGTAAAAAATCTTGACTTCAGATTTTTCATGGATTTACACGTTTCGAGTAATACAGAACACGACATCATCATTTTTAGAAGATGTTTGTTTGTTTATCTATATATCTTCATGTATGTGGAATGATGTAAAGGATACGCACATTTGGAAGCGGTTTTATAACCTATGCGAGCCATGTGATTTTCCTATGTTATAATGTTTTCTTATAATTACGACCGTTGTATCTGTACTGATAAGTATAAAGGATTTAAGTCCAAAAAATGTCGATTTTCAGTTAAGTACATAGACAGACTCAGAAAAAAATTCTCTATCGATTGGTATAAAGGATTTAAATCTATGCCATTTAGTCTCTAAGAAAATCCATTAGTAAAAAAAGATTCAAGTCAGAAATTTAGCATTCATTTATGGTATAAAATATTCAATTCAATTTTTTCCGTTATTAAATGAAGGTTGACAGTCATTGAATGGTATAAAGGGTATAAGTCAACGAAATCCCTTTTTCCTAATCAATTCTTCTGATTAGATTTTAATTAGTATAACTTTATTTTTCGTTTCCTGAAAAATCAAGAATATGGACTTAAATCCTTTATACTTATCAGTACAGATATAAACATGTGAATTCCGGCTTAAAATCTTGTCCGGATACTTCCGCAAGGATAATTTTGTGAGGTTAATTAAAAAAAAAAAAAAAAAATCTTTTAACAAATAGCACTGTTCCTCTTTTTCCATTATTCAAGAAAAAGTTTCTCTGAAATTCTGGATAATATTATTAGGGAACAAGGATAATTTATGTTATTTTTTATACCGACAGTTTGATCTTACTTTAACTAAAAGTGAATTATTCTTTTTGGAAATGTAAATAGGTGCTGTCCACTGGATCGAGTCCAAAAGTTACTAAAGTAGAATGGAATAAATAAGTGAATAGAATATGGGGGAAGGGGATGAAATACTTGTAAAAGAAGTTGGGAAAACAATATTAGGTTTTTGTTATAGTGAGTTGTTTTTCAGATGAATTCAGATATTAACACAGAAAAATAATCTTTTTACTGAGAATTAGGATGTCTGGCACATGTGGTGTAAGAGTTTTAAAAAAAAGTTTGATGGACGGTATCCTGGTTTATTTCGATCATCTTGTTTGTGTAGGGATAGATTCTAGGAACAACATTTTATTTACTTATTCATTTATTTATTTTCAACACTTTCCAAACAAATTGAAAAGTGTTTATGAATTAATTTCGTGTCTTAGTTTGTTTCGTGTCTTTTCTGTCTCTTTAACTATACATGTTTTTATTTCCATAAATATATTTTTTAATGCCTTGAAAGAGTTTTTATATTAAATATTAATTAGGGTGTAGTTATAATTTCTCATTAACATATCTTGTTAAAAAGGTATAAATTGTACAGTACTACATGTAATGCACAATAATGTATAATATAATGTACATTCCCAAGTAGCACATGAACGTTCTCTGAACGTCTAATAACGGTTACACTGGTTCAAACACCGTGTTTCGTGTCAAAAGAACGTTCTACTCGACGTTCAAAAGCAGTATTATTCAGAACGTTCTAAAAAGGTGTGTTTTGTACCATTCATAAAACGTACAATTTCAGTTTTATAAAAAACGTTAAGGGAAACACCGTCGTAACACGTTCTGTTTCAGTACAATTATAACGAATATGACAACGTGCTCTATTTTCCGTTATAATGTATAAAATTTTTGACAACAAGACAGAACTTATTTTGTTGATACAATTTATAATAATATTCATTGGGAAATAAAAATGAAGAGGTGGTTTAGTTTTTTAACATAATTTTTAATTATAATTATCTGATATTTGCAATTGAATTTCTCTTCGCGAAAACTCTAATTAAAATGAACGCATAATCATGTAATTTTGTTGACATACTCTATATAAAATTATTATTTGATTGTTATATTAGTTTGCTGTATTAGAAAATAATTTGGAATAAAATGGAAATATTTAATTCGATCAAGTATTTCGATATTACACTTTTGCTTAATTTATATGTTTTTAGAGTACAAAGAAATGGTTTTTGCAATTCGTCAGTGTATATGTGTATACACGCGATTTAAATGCCCTTTCGTATGTATTAGTTGGTTAGTTAAAATATATATGTATATATATATATATATATATATATATATATATATATATATATAAGCCTTTTATATGAATATGGAAATTTTAAACCTCGCAAGTGCGCAAAAATGGTTCCACGGATTTTCTTCAAACTCGCCACTTTACCTTTCATCTAGATGTACATTCGTATGTAATTTAAGGTTTACGGTGAAAAGGTTATTTTGTAGAAAATCGTAAGTGAGAATATATTTAATTCTATCAAAAAGGGCTCGAACGATTTTCTTCAAATTTGCTACATGAACCCTTTTTAGATGTCTTTCCACGTGTATTACTTAATTACTACAAGAAAAGAAAATTGACAGGCATCCTGATTAAGTAGCTCGGAAATTGGTGTTTCAAAAAAAGGTTTTATCTTTTTTTTTTTTCTTTTTTTTTTTACTTGCTATGTAAAATCCTTTTTATGTGTTTTTCACGACGCATGCATTAGGTTTTTTTACAGGAAAATTGTTATATGTCTAATATGTGAAATCCAATTTATGTATTCTGATCACACTATATGTAAAAGAGCATATAATAAGAGTAGTAGTGAATTATGGAAGTCATATTGTTACAAATAAAATAAAAAAAAAATATTTTTAAAATTTTACACTATTCATGATTTTTTTTTTCGAATTTCACTTCATTATTTTGTTAAAAAAAATCGTCAAAAATATTTTAATATAATTATATACACATATTATACATTTGATGATGAAAAATTCTTTGATTTAGAAGTTATTCAAATATTGAACTACTTACATACTAAATGTTATAATATTACTTGAATCTACCAATTCATTATTTTTATAAAAATCTATCTTTTACAAAATATTTTAAAAATTAATATAATTTGAAATAATAAAATAAATTTGAATTATATATATATATATATATATATATATATATATATATGAAATATATTAAAGGATTAATTTTTGAATGTAAAATTCTAGCTATTAGAAACGTTGGCTGAAACAGGAAACTCATAATTATTTACATTATCGCAAACCGCAAAAACATCTGCTGGTAGAGAAATGGTTGTAATTTAGGAGCGTATTTCGCTTCTTGGCGATTTTCTCACTTGTTATTTTCCCCTTTTGCTTTTAAATAGCAAATGGTCAATTTTAAAAGCTTAAAGTTTACTATTAAAGAACAGTTTTTACTAGAGATAGGGCAGTAAATATAAAACTGGAATCTCTAATAATGTTTAAATTATAAACTTTTATTTTTATTAATCTGACATTAGTTTTCACTTATTAATAACAAAAAATATGTAAAAATATGCAACGTAATTCTCAGTGCAAAAAGGTATTTTCATTTAGTTATTTCTAATTAATTAAATAATGAAGTTTTTTTTTTATATATAAGTTTCATATATTACATATTTTAGATTTTTTTTTTTCTTTAAAAAGAAATAAAATTTTATAATTCTTTTTTCTACATCATTCTTAAGAAAAATAATATAGATTATTAGAATATAGATTAATATCTTTTGAAGAATTACTTAAAATGTATAACTTCAGCAATGAATAAAACTTGATACAAGGTATTCCCACTTTCATTACTTTGTATACCTTCACTCGCAGTTATTAAGCAAATTTAATGCATTTCTGTAAAAATGTTTGTTTTGCACTTGGAAAAAAAATAAAAAAATAAATAGATTTTCAAAACAATCTGTAGAATTTTAATCTTCTTGCTATTAATTTGATTTGAAATCAAACATCAACTTAAAAATAACAACTTCATAAACAGCTAATCGTACACTTTTTACGATTACATGTGCTGCTATTCATTTTTTTAAACGGTAATGGATTAAAGAAGGATTTTTTTTTCTTTTAATAATAACTGGTTATTTAACTGGTCATTTAAAACGCATAAGACTATGAAAATGCGCATCAACAAATTTTCAATCATATCGAATATTTTAAGGCCCTTTACATTAATTACAGTTAATCAACCTCAGTTTAATTTATTTAATCAGACATATGTATGTTTTTTTTTTTTTTTTTATGATTATTGCAGCGTATTATTTTAAAATTTAACTAGTAAAAATATCTCTTTCGGACCATATTTATTCGAATTATTTTTTATACTTTTACATAAATTACTCGTACCACATGCAAGATAATTAATAAGGAATTTTCTAATAAAACTAAACACCTGATCGACACATATTAATTTCAATGAATTCTAAAACTATTTATGAAAATGTGAACGCAGGCAGATTGATACACCATTCTACAGACAAACAAAATTTATTAATTCTTTTCAACTTTATTTGAAAATTTTAAAAACGTATAACTGATAACTCAACAGAAATGCACTTCGATCAAATTCCATTCATATTCAGGATATTACAGCGAAATTTTCAGGATGTTTTAGAAAATATTCGTCATAGAACGCAATATATCCTAATTCTTTCGTAAATCCTTGTATAAAATCTAGTCGTATTTTTATACTATTTTCAATAAAGAACATGACATAATCAGCTGAATAATAATATATCAGTATATCAGATTAAACTTATTCTAAAAATAATCAAGGAGAGGAAAGAGTAGACAGACAGATGAACCGAAATCTTAAATACTGTTCAGTTTTATTGGAAGGTGTTAAAAAAGATAGAGCGTTAATTGTGTTGAATAATACTTGCGCTGTACGATCCCAGATATGTGTTTGTGTGTGTTTATTTAGCAATACACAAGCCATTATTATTTTTATTTTTTAACATTTCCCAGCAAAGTTGACAAGCTTATATGATACCGGTTTTTCTATCTCTTGATCTGCTTCTTCGCACATTAATTTTATAAACATTTTTAACATGCTCCAAAACCTATATATATATGTATATATTTCAATTTTACTATTACTTGCTCTTGACTGAAAATGGTATAAATAGCACTAGTGCTTTAGATGCGGTGATGCCTGAAAAGAACTCTGATATATTATGGTCTACCAGAGATATTTAAGTAAAACTTATTTTATTATATTTTTATACAGCGTAAAATATAAGAAACATATAAGTGAACGTATGTATTACATACATACGTTCACTTATATTACATAATTAATGTAATTCATATGCCTAAATGCATGCTTTGTATAAAATGTGGCATGATTAGCATAATATTCACTTCGCGACAAAAAAAAAAAAAAAAAAAATATATGTATATATATATATTAAGGTGCATTGGGGGATATATGTGAGAATTTCTGAGTTCATATTTAGTTCTTTTACGCTTTTCAACATTCTAACAAAATCAAAAAGCGTTTGTGATTTTGGTTTGTTTGTGTATCTGTATTTTTGCTCATTTATTCAGTAAATAATTTTAGAATATTATATTTTTGATATGTTGTTCAGGTTTACTTTGGCTCTATCATTATTGAGAATAATAAAAATAGTACTGTTTTATGCACAGAAACTCAGAAAACAATTCCGACACATTTAGGGTCTATGGGAGGTCTTTCCATAAAGCATATTTTAAAAATTGTATATTTTGCACAAAATAACAGAATTATCATACATTATTCTGCTGTAAAATGCAGTGTTTCCTGTAGAATATAATTAGCAAAATTAATAAGTTTATAGGGCTTTACAATCGTTTTCAGATACATTATGAGATATAAGTCGAAATTGCGCATGTAAATTTTCTGTGTTGTAAAGGTTTTTTCGCCCTTTCTTTTTTCGTTGGTATTGTATGTAGAACGTATGGAAACTTTAAACGATATACAAGCTTATAAAAAAAAATAATGATCTACTTCATGCTTTCCCTTTCGTAATAATAATAATAATAATAATAAAGGTATAAAGCAAGCTTTTATGAGATTTCTTTCTCCGTAATTAAAAACACTATACAGTTTAAGGCATCATCATTGAGGTAAATTTCACTTCAGATTGAACGATATAACGGATAAAGTGTACTTGGAAAGAATTTTCTAATTTATACGAACTGCAAAACTTTTCTCTTTTATTAATTAATAAATTAGTAAAACATGTGTGATTGCTGCAATAATTGAATAAAATTATTATTTTTTTTTTTTCAAATTACATAATGCAATAGTTATGTTTCATACCGTTTAAACAGTTTTTTCTATTAACCCATTATTTGCTAAACTAATTTTCAAATTTTTTCTTAATTAGTGAGTTTTATAAGTTTTAGTAAAAACTATTTAAGAATTATAACAAATTTCAAGAAATTAAGCATACTACCGCAGATCGTCTTATTTTTGGGACAGTGGCAGAATGCATTATCTAAAACTATATTTCCATTATCATATTGTCTAAAACTGTTTAAAAAAAAAAAAAAAGTTACGTCCCAAAAAAGGGACAATAAAAAATAATGAGTTAAAGTAATAAAAACAAAACACAACAACAAGAATAAATATAAATTTCTAAATATTCCATATGAATTTAAAATATTCAGTCTGGAACAAATAAAAAAGCTAACAATTTTATTATGTTTCTTTCTTTATGATTATAGTTTTTCTATGCAATTTTTATTGATTTTCATTAATAGTTTTCTTTCATAAAAATAACAGTGCGTGTAATTCATTTAAGCAAACCAATTAAACAGGCATTTGGTATTTTAACTACGATCAATTTAAAAAAAATTATTAAAAATTTTTGAAAAAAAAAAATACATAGACTAAAAATAAATTAATTCATTTTTAATAATAAAATTAAAATAATAATAGTGTGTTTTGTTAAATCTCGCCAAACGCCAAATCGCTGCCGCTGAACTTCCTCTAGGTTGCCAGCCTATGTTGCGAGCCAAAGTGCAAAGTCAAAGTCAATGGCATATGGCAATTGGCAATGAGTGTTTAACATAACATTACCCGACACGTTGAAAAAAGACAGCTACAAAACACAGATAAGTCTCATTTTACATTATATATATACATCAAAATCTAACAATTCTATTAAGCATGTAAAAAATTCTCGAAAACTGTTTAAATTTAAAGCCAAATTAACCTAATATTTTTTTTTCAAATTTTTAAAATGTTCCATTTTGTTTTTTTCTTTTTTCCGTTAATTTTATATTATTATAGTTTAACGATAAATATATTTGAGTATTAATTTGTAGTAGAGTGATAAGTTTACTTCTTAAAAATATTTTGTGTTTGAGAAATGAAATTTAATTTTTAGCATTTGAGCATAAAAATATTTTTAAAACATTAACTTATTAAAAATAAATATATAACAAAAAAAATAAAAATAAATATACCACAAAAAAAAATAAAAATAAATAAATAAAATCAGATATGTTTAGATGTTATTACATTATAGTAAAATCAAGGGATAATATTAAAAATTAGTTGGCAGGAAGTTCTTAAAAAAAAGAGTACGTTTCTGGAATTTTATATTTTATATTGTTTTATTTCAGCGCATATAGATGGAAAATTTATAATTTCGTAAGTCAATAACTTAAATAAAATTTTCATACATATGCATTAAAATATAATATTTTTAAGTACATTAAAATTTCTCGAAATCTATTTAAATTTACAATAGCAAAATTTTTTTTTATTTTAGTCTTTTGAAAATATTTTAGATGTACCTCTTGACAAATGTTTGTTTTAGTTTTCCATCTGTTGCGCATTATAATAATTTTGAAATAGAATCTATACACGTTTAGGTAAATTTATTCATAAGTTAATGTTTTAAAAATATTTTTATATTTAAATGCTGAAACTTGGGAATAAATTTCAGCATTCAAAAAAATATTTCTTAAATTTTATCTATGAATGATTAATTAATAATCAGAAATGTCTAAATTCTGTAACTAAACGTTAATAATGCACAATCGATGGAAAAATAAAATAAAACTTTGTTAAGAGGAATCTTAAAATGTTAACAGTGTCTTTAAATGTTAACAGTGTGTTAACAATGTCTTTGTTAAAATCTACATTTAAAGTATTAAAAAAACTTTGAAATTAAAAAAAATATTGTCATTGTCAATTTAAATAGATTTCGAGAAATTGCTTTGTATGTAATAATATTATACTTCAATACATTTATGTAAATTTGCATAATACTATGACAGTTTACAAAAACAAACAAACACACACACATTCACACACACACACACACAAAAAAAAAAAAAAAAAAAAAAAAAGAAGAAGAAGAAAGAAAGAAAGAAAGTAAAGAAAAAGAGAAAAAATAAATAAAGTACACACGTCACACAATTTTGAGGGAACATACGACCCTTAGAACTTCAAAAAACATCGATTTAATTATAGTCTTTTTTAAAGTAAATCATTGTTAACTAAGCTTTATTGGGCATGTCTAATTGTTACCTATAAGATTATTATGTATTTTGGAATATAATTTAAATTCTGTGGTGAATTATTTAATAATTTATGTGTTAATAATAAATGTGTTTTTTTTTTTCACCTTGCACGCAGGATACCTCTAAAACTATTTAATATTTTTTCTTGAAATTTTCACAGATTATGTAACATATCAGATCCTTCAAACTGAACCTAAATTTGTTCCAGTTTAGGTTAAAAAAAAAAAAAAAAGTTCAAAGATGATTTATTTTTTAATAAAATCTAAGTATCACCTGTATAAGAAAATATGGAGGGGGGGGGGATACAAATTCAGTTTAAAGGATCTGATATTTTACATAATCTGTGAAAATTTCAAGAAAAAATATTAAATAGTTTCAGAGATATCTTGCGCGTAAGGTGAAAAAAAAAACACATTTATTATTAACACATAAATTATTAAATAATTCACCATAGAATTTAAATTATATTCCAAAATACATAATAAACTTATAGATAACAATTAGACATGTTCAATGAAGCTTAGTTAACAATGATTTACTTTTAAAAAGACTATAATTAAATCGATGTTCTAAGGGTCGTATGTCCCCTTAAAACGTACAAAGAACGTTCGAAGAACGATTCAAAGAACGTTTTAAAACGTTCAAAGAACGATTTTAAAACGTTCAAACAACGTTCAGGACGTTGCAAAAACGTATATGAAGAACGTTCTGAGAACGTGTCTGTAGAAACAATGGTGATGTTTACACGTGTGCAGAACGTGTTTTGTACCGTACTATTCGACGTCTTCAAGATGGACAAATAGACGTCTATAAAACGTTCAAGCTGAACGTTCATAGAACGTGTTAGTAGAACTATTTTTAAACGTTCAGAGAACGTTTCCGTGCTGCTTGGGTTTAATGCACAATAATGTACAATATAATGTACATATAATGTACAATGTAAGTGCACAATACATGGGGAATTTGGTGTTTGTGATGTCACTCTAAGGCTAATCTTTTTCTTTTTTCGATCGAAGGTATTTTAGACAAGGACCAACGGCTGAAAGTGGATTCTGGACCACTATGAACATTCATGTGTTAGCCGAGACTGGAACTTAGCACTTGCGTATTGTAGATTTGTACCTATACTACTATACAGTTGCATTGCAGTGGCGGATCCAGAACTTAACTTTTTTTTTTTTTGGGGGGGGGGGGGGGGGGGCGAGGGGTCTAAGTGTTTTCAAGATGTTCCAGATCAATGAAAATTTTACAAGTGTAACATTCAATTGTGAATGTTAATGCTTTTTTTGGGGGGGAGGCTTCAGCCCCCCCCCTAGATCCGCCACTCTTGCATTGTACATATACTAAGCATATATTCTGACCTGACTGTAAAACAATTTTCAAACATCTTGGAACAGTTAGTTCACCACCGCTACGGTCCCATTTGATCTTAATTACAAAAGGAAAAAAAAAAAAAAAAAAAAAAAAGAAACATGTTTGTGGGCATGTGTGCCATCTCCTCCCTAACCACTGAACCTATCTGATCCTAACTTTACACATTCACTGCTCATTACCCGGGTAGAAGTACTGCGGGAGTTTGATATATATTTAGCGCATGCAAATTGGGAGGGGATGAGGAAAAACCCTCTCAAAAATCACATCTTTGTATGACTTTTAAAGTAATAAAGCAACTAGAAACTTTAAATTTCATTTGAAGGCAACTTCTGATGTATATTTTCTTCTTAAGTAGAGGTTTTTTTTTTTTTTTTTTTTTGAAATTCAAAAATTGGAAAATTATTTTAAAAAAAGAAAGTGCTGAAACTACGTGCTTTTGTTAAAATTTCATGCATGCGATTTAAACATTTTACTATGAATACTTCAAAACACATAGTCTCTTTACTGTAATTTAAATCAAAATAATTTTTATAACATGTTAGAATGACGTCACTTTCAGAAAATCTTCCAAATGATATACTATCGCCTTTGAAAATAACGTTATTTCTTAGAAGTCACTCGATAGGAAAACGTGCATTTTCATAGAGGAAACTGCTAGGCTTCATGATAATCGGCTGGGGCTTTTATTTACTAGCGATAGAATAAGCTGTAAGTAATAGTAATCTTACCCCAAATTATAATACAATATCAGAAGTCTTTTGCATGTTACAGATAAATATTTTATTCGTCTGCATAACAAATACAGTACCCGCCGTTTATTAAAATCACATTCGTTCTGAGTGAAAGTGATTTTAATAAGCGGCTGATTTTAATATCCGGCGAACGTTCCTGCACTCAAGAAAAAGCTGTTACATTCCTGAATTTGAAAACAAATTTCAAAAGATACCAAATAATGAATTATTAAACAGTATTAATTAATTTTTAACAGATAATTATTTAACTCTTCCTTCAAAATAATAGAATTAAACACATCCCAAGCTCCAGTGCACTTTTCTCTGAGTAAAATCATCATTAATTTGCTAAAAGTTCACGCCTTTCTTTAAAATTTACAATTTTTCCGTTTAAATGTCTTGTTTCTTAGTTATTTCAGAATAAGAATTAGAAATTATCTTTTAATAATTAAAAATTAAATACAAAAATCCTTGGCGAGTTAAGTCAAATTTGTAACTTATTACCACGCTTTGAAGAATACATTCTTTGAAGTTATTCCTAGGACAAGTGATGAGGATGTGATGTATTCCTAAGACGTGCTTAATTGCCGCAAATGTAAAATTTAATGTTGTAAATGTAAGATTTTCGACAAAGAGAGATAACAGAGGGATTTCTATATTTAATTTCTTTTTTATTTAAAAAATTGTGTAAATAAGAATTTGCTCAGCGTGCATATATGGTATTTTTTTCTGCTGAAGAAATTTTTTTGAGTTTATTAACCGGCGATGCTGATTTTATTAAGCGGCAGTTTTAAAATTGGTTTGCATTGATTTGATTCGTGTCCTGGCAATTTGATCAGATTAAGCGGCTGATTTTATTAATCAATGTTTTTATTAAGCGGCGGTTACTGTACAAACTCTCTTCCTAGGACAGCAATTTTTCGCTTTTATAAGTTTTAGCATTCAAGGGTTATGTTTTACGAATGAATTATTTCAAAAAGTAATTTATTTGAGGCAAACGATGACTGTTCATATTTTCGAGGCTAATTAATAAATAAATAAAATAATAATAATAATAATAATAATAAATAAATAAATAAATAAAATAGACTTATTATTATAAAAATGATTCATTTAAATACAGTTGCCATCGAAGCGGCCAAACCCAGTTAGTAGAGTGTAAAGTGAATCACTCTTTAAAATTAAAATAGTTACTGTCCATTAGATCGTGTCCAAATATAATGAAATTGCAGAATAAAATTGGGGATGAAATGTTTATAAAAGCAAGTAGAGAAACAACCTGATGCTTCCTCTGGGGTGTGTGTAAGTTGTTTTCAGATGAACTAGATATTAAGAAAACGATATACTCTCTTTCCTGAAAATTTTTATGTGTAGTATTTAAAGTGTAACGTGAAAAAAACATGTTAAACGGGTGATTTTCTGATTTAATTTCATCATCTTCTTTGGCTTTAACCTGATTCCCCCTTCTTTCCCCCAACACTTCTTCTTTTTTTTTTTTTAGTTTTAATGGCTTGGGTTTAACTATGCGTCTGCGTTTGTGTTTTCGTAAATATTTTTTAAATGCCATGAAATTCATTTAGATTACTCAGTTCCCTGCGCCATGTTTCCTGTTGGAATGTTAATAATTAATATTGCTGCTACGTATAAGGACTTAAAAGATAGTTAGAATTCATTAAAGACTGAGGGTTTTTTTTTTTTTCTAATATAATTTGATTTTTTTATGCTGGAGAAAAAAAATAATAATAATAACAATGACAGAAATTATTTTGAAGCACAGAGCCCAAAGTAGGTCAAGCCAAAAGTAGGCCAACGGCCCAATGCGCACCTACCAATCATTTTCTTCGTGGATTTTACCACTCTTTGAAAATAATAAAAATAATAATAATTATCGTAAAATTTTCCCATTATTTCACATAAAAATGCATATTTCAGTAAAATACTCCCTTTGTAAAATACTTATTCGCTTTCACATGGGAAATTTTATGAAGAATTGTTTCCGAACACATCTTTTATAATTTTTAATTACATTTTCTAAAACTGTAAGTAAAATTTGAGGCTCTCTATTTCAAAACCCCTGAGCCAAGGACCAATTAGGAAGTGCGTTAATCAGGCACAGAGCACAAAAGCATGTTTCCTTTAATCGTATATCGTATGATTTAAATTAATAAGGGATTTACGGCGTTACACAAAATTTTCAGTAAGTGGAAAAGGGTTCTCGTACAAGCATTCCTGCAGCACTCAAGCCCTAGCTTAGTAAAAATTGGGGTCGCTTTTTAAGTGTGTGAATGCCTATCAGTGGCACTATAATTTGAAAAAAAATTCTCTTTTCTTTCTTTCTTTCCTTTTTTTTTTTTTTTTTTTTTTTACAGTGTACCAGAAATTTTTGTTAAACAACATGATGGATTTTCAAACGATTGTGTCGATCATGGGTCGAATTCAGTGCAGCTTTCATTATCATTATTATCAAAACGCTGATTTAATGAAGGTAGTTCTGTGCTTTGCTATTTTTAATGAAAATTTGATAGATTTTTAAAATTAACTAAAATATAGTTTTTTTACTTTCCGAACACTATAGTGAGGAAAGTATTGTAATCATGTCAAAAATCCGAATTCGAGATTTTGATGTTTCTATACGTTTCAAGATCCCCCGAGTCCGTTTCCACTATATTTACGATGATATATGTATGTGTGTGTGTGTATGTATGCGTGTGTGTATGTGTGTATGTATATGTGTGTGTATGTCTGTAAGTGAACACGCTATAGCGTCTAAACGCTTTGTTCGAATAAGCTGAAAGTTGGTACGCATATTGTGAGTCACCATAGTACGAACCCTATTGACTTTGGTGAATCTAGCACTTACAGGTTTTTTACAGGGACACCAGGAAAAAATCTTTATCATTATGGCCTATGGGGCCAAAATTTTAAAAGTGCGATAGCGTCTAAACGCTTTATTAATCTGAGCAAAAAAATTGTAAACATGTTATAGGTCACAGTTGCACGAACTGTATAGATATTCGTGAATTTAGCACTTACAGTTTTTTTACAGGGGCACAAAGAAAATTTTTTTATCATTATGGCATGTCGGGCCAAATTTTTAAAAGTGTAATAGCGTCTAAACGCCTTATTAATCAGTGCAAAAAATTTGTACACATGTTATAGGTCGCAGTTGCACGAACTGTATAGATTTTCGTGAATTTAGCACTTACAGTTTTTTTACAGGGACACAAAGAAAAATTCTTTATCATTATGGCCTATGGGACTAAACTTTAAAAAAAAAAAACTTCTAAACGCCTTATTCAATTGAGCTGAACTTCTAAACGCCTAAACTTCTAAACTCTAAACTAAACTTCTAAACGCCTTATTCAATTGAGCTGAAAATTTATATGAATATTATAAATCACTGTTGCACTTACTGTAAGCATTTTGGTGAATCTAGCATTTATAGGTTTTTACAAGGACACAACGAAAATTCTTTATCATTATGATCTATGGGCTCAAAGCTCAGTAGCGTTAAATAAAACATCGTGTAATAGTCCAGTCAAAATAGGAAAAATAGAAGAAAAAAATCGTGTAGTTTTGAAATTTTGCATACTCATAGCCGAGGGGGTCCTTAACAACATACTAAAAGTCCCCGCCCGTGGGAGGTGAGCGGGGGGCAGGGGGGGCAATTAAGGGGGGCAATTTTCAGTTTTTATCAAATATCTTAAAAACTATCGCATTTAGAGAAAAAATGTCAATTACAAAATTAATCTACGTAAAATTTCCTACAAAAATGTATATTACATTTTGTTTGTACGATCATTAGTTTAGAAGATATAGGGAGATGAAATAACACATTTTCTTGAAAAATTCTTTTTTGCAATAGTAAAATCAACTAAAGTGTGCAATTAAAAGGGTTCTTGTCAAATATTTTCTAATGTAAAAAACAAATATATACATAGGGAATATGCAAGGATAATATAGCATGTTTTGTAAGTTTTAAATAATTTTAAGGCTAGTAGGCGCAAGTGGCGGTTTGAGTAAAAATCTGGATAAGTCCAGACAAAATAGGAAAAATAGAAAAAAAAATCGTGTAGTTTTGAAGTTTTGCACACTCATAGCCGAGAGGGTCCTGAACAACATACAAAAAGTCCCCGCCCGTGGGGGGTGAGCGGGGGGCAGGGGGGCATTTAAGGGGGGCAATTTTCAGTTTTTATTACATATCTTAAAAACTATCGCATTTAGAGAAAAAATGTCAATTACAAAATTATTCTACGCAAGATTTCCTACAAAAATGTATATTGCATTTTGTTTTCACGATCATTAGTTTAGAAGATATAGGGAAATGAAATAACACATTTTCTTGAAAAATTCTTTTTTGCAATAGTAAAATCAACTAAAGTGTGCAATTAAAAGGGTTCTTGTCAAATATTTTCTAATGTAAAAAACAAATATATACATAGGGAATATGCAAGGATAATACAGCATGTTTTGTAAGTTTTAAATAATTTTAAGGCTAGCAGGCGCAAGTGGCGATTTGAGTAAAAATCTAGATAACGAAGACCCAAAACCGATCAACATTAAAAAAAAAAAAAAAAAAAAAAAAAAAAAAAAATCGTGTAGCTTAGAAATTGAGCACAGTTATAAAGTTAAGTGCTCTGAATAACATACTAAAAGTCCCTAACCATGGGGGGGGGGCATTTAAAGGGGGCACATTTCAGTTTTTATTAAGTACATTTAGAGAAAAAGAATCTCAATTGCAAAATTAATCTACGTGAAATTTCCTAAAAAAATTGTATATTCTATTTTGTTTGTATGATCAATAGTTTAGAAGATATAGGGGAACAAAATAACACATTTTCTTGAATTTTTTTTTTTTTTTTTTTGCAATAGTAAAATTAACTAAATTGTGGAATTAAAAGGGTTCTGATAAAATATTTTCTAATGTACAAAACAAATATATACATAGGGAATATGTAAGGATAATACAGCATGTTTTGTACGTTTTAAATAATTTTAAGGTTAGTAGGCGCAAGTGGTGTTTTGGTAAAAATCCAGATGACGAAGACCCAAAACTGATCAACATTAAAAAAAATCTTATATCTTTGAGACTTTTTTTTTTCTAAATGCGATAGTTTTCAAGATACTTAATAAAAACTGAAATGTGCCCCCTTTAAATGCCCCCCCCCCCCATGGTTAGGGACTTTTAGTATGTCATTCAGGGCACATAACTTTATAACTGTGCTCAATTTCTAAGCTACACGATTTTTTTTTTTTTAATGTTGATCGGTTTTGGATCTTCGTTATCTAGATTTTTACTCAAACCGCCACTTGCGCCTACTAGCCTTAAAATTATTTAAAACTTACAAAACATGCTGTATTATCCTTGCATATTCCCTATGTATATATTTGTTTTTTACATTAGAAAATATTTGACAAGAACCTTTTAATTGCACACTTTAGTTGATTTTACTATTGCAAAAAAAGAATTTTTCAAGAAAATGTGTTATTTCATCTCCCTATATCTTCTAAACTAATGATCGTACAAACAAAATGTAATATACAATTTTGTAGGAAATTTTGTGTAGATTAATTTTGTAATTGACATTTTTTCTCTAAATGCGATAGTTTTTAAGATATGTAATAAAAACTGAAAATTGCCCCCCTTAAATGCCCCCCTGCCCCCCGCTCACCCCCACGGGCAGGGACTTTTAGTATGTTGTTCAGGACCCTCTCGGCTATGAGTGTGCAAAACTTCAAAACTACACGATTTTTTTTTTCTATTTTTCCTATTTTGACTGGACTTATCCAGATTTTTACTCAAACCGCCACTTGCACCTACTAGCCTTAAAATTATTTAAAACTTACAAAACATGCTGTATTATCCTTGCATATTCCCTATGTATATATTTGTTTTTTACATTAGAAAATATTTGACAAGAACCCTTTTAATTGCACACTTTAGTCGATTTTACTATTGCAAAAAAGAATTTTTCAAGAAAATGTGTTATTTCATCTCCCTATATCTTCTAAACTAATGATCGTAAAAACAAAATGTAATATACATTTTTGTAGGAAATTTTACGTAGATTAATTTTGTAATTGACATTTTCCCTCTAAATGCGATAGTTTTTAAGATATTTAATAAAAACTGAAAATTGCCCCCCTTAAATGCCCCCCCTGCCCCCCGCTCACCCCCCACGGGCGGGGACTTTTAGTATGTTGTTCAGGACCCTCTCGGCTATGAGTATGTAAAATTTCAAAACTACACGATTTTTTTCCTCTATTCGTCAAATTTTGGCCTTCGTTGCCTGGACTAGTAATATATGGAGAAAAATACTCAAACACTCTGTTATGGTTTTCTCTCTTTTGTTTGTTTAACAACTCCTCTTTCTTTACTTTATCTACAAAACTGTTAATTACTCAATGTTCGGAAAGTCGAGTGGAGTCACTCCAGATTTTTTTTTTACCACTGTATATTCATATATACTGGGTAAATATTTGATTATGGAGGTAGTTTCGCATTGTTTGGCTGGTTTGTTGGGTGGGACGATGAATTATTAAAAAAGGTGAGGGAAGAAGGATTGTTGCATTTATTTTAATTAACACATTGTATGCAAGTTAAAAAATAAATAAATCAATCAATGATTCAAAATGATTGCATGAAAAATACTCGTTTCAACTTTTTAACATGTTTCTTAGAAATATAAAATATTGTTGCAAAAACATAAAATAAAAAATTTAAAATTATTAACAATTAACTTAATAAAAAAAATTAAATTAAATCAATAAGAAAACTAGTATGATGTAAACACCACATGACTTTCTTCAATATAATTTTACACAAAATTTATTCAATACAAATTGTTTATTAAATTATCAAATTATTTTTCATTATAAGTGCAGACGATTTTTATCTGACAGAATTATATCACTAAATGCCAAAAGAAAGTCAATTTTTTCAATTATCAGAAGAAATGCGTTTTTTTTTTTTTTTTTCTAAGGGTTTTTTTTTTTTTTTTTTTTCATTAAAAGTTTAAAAAATATATATACCTTTGTTTTAAATTATTACAGATCTATAGTTAAACCATTCGTTTTAATGGTATTGATGAGATCTTTCGAAAGAAACCCATATTGAAAATTTACTCCCCCCGGGGGAAAGCGATGCCCCCACATGTACAAAAAAAATTTTCTATTTAACTTCTACTATTATCAATAATTCATATTAATTTTACAATCACACGATTAAAATAACTCTCATTATGTACATTTATAAGAAATGTTGTCCTATATTGCCATGTTAAAAATTTAGAAAAAATGCGATCACAGCGCCACCTGTTGAGCGAATGATCCCCAAATCTAATCATCACCAGTTTATGTCAGGATCCAACAAAATACCAAGTTTGGTTAAATTTCGTTCATTGGTTCGTGAGATACAGCGTCCACAAAATTCGTGATACACACACACACAGACAGACTGACAAACAGACAGACATTTTCTAAATACAGTCGAATCGTGTTCAGGACATCCCAAAACCTGCAAATCCATCGAAAAATGAAGTTCGAAAATTTTCACGAATCTAATACTTTCTCTATACATACATATAGAAGAAAGTAATAATTGAATGAAGGAATAAATAAATAATAATAAAGTCAATCAAATAAATAAATAAATAAACTTTCAAAGTAAGAAAAATACTGAATCATGATTTTTTAACTATTTTATGAAAGCATAATATTTATTATCCATACTCTTTTATTTATTTATTTAGTGTTCCCTCATTCCATTATTCATAAAATTCTATTTAAAAATTAACAATCTAGTTATGATAATAAGCAATTGTCTTTTGATTTAATCTCAAAAACATTTATTTTCTTTTCCTTTACACTTTGAAATGAAGATGGGTTGCGTTATGCGTAAAACATGGCTCCGTAGTTTAATTTAAATTACAGTTAAACTTGAATAATTCGAGCTTGTTTAATTCGAAATTTTGGATAATTCGAATATTTTACACGGTCCCTTTAATTTTGTATTAAAATAATGTTAAAAAATCGTGGATAATTCGAATTCTATTTTGGATAATTCGAATTTTTCATACGATTACCTTTAAAATATTACAGTAAAATTTGTTCCCGAGATTTTACTCAGATGAAGTGCATTATCAATTTTTATAGTCTTTTCAAAAGAAGGATAAGAAAATACAATAGAAGCCCCTAGCTAGTGCACCAGAAGATATGTTGCATATATGAATGAACTTCGAGGTTTTTGTGAATTGAAAGTCTTGTGGAATGTAGAAGATTCTATTTTTGTATCAGGTCATATGCTATGACACAAAGATTCTACTTAAAAAAGAAATAAAAAATATCTGACTATTTTTTAAAAAGTGTTGAATAATTAAGCTCGTAAAAAATATTGATTTAATGGGGGGGGGGGGGGGGGTAATGTAGTGGTATTCTTAGATATAAAGTTTGTGCGTTAAATCTCTGATCGTAGAGTTTTAATTTTTTAATTTATCACTTTTTTGACAAAATAGTATATGTAATTCGAATTTTTTGGATATTTCGAATTTTTTTCTGGTCCCTTCAACTTCGAATTATCCAAATTCTACTGTAATTCCTTTTGTACAAATTAATTTCTCTTAAATACAGTACAACATCGATAGGCTGCCCTAAACAAAATGGAATTAATTTTATTGTGTATGCATAAAAGCATGTTTTGTGTAGATTGTGTTATGGAAATCATTCGTCATTCGTTTACAGGGCTACTCAAAATATTTGAATAGATTGGGACTATACCTGGAAGCTACTGGAAGTGCATTTCATTTTGTATTATGTGTGTTTTTCATATAACGCTATATTTACGTGCACAATGGGATGAATAAATAACTTATAGACAATATAAAGGGCTTTCAAAATTGGGATGAAGAAATAACTTGTCTATATAAATAAAGAGAAATGTCCGTGTGTGTGTGTCTCTCTGTGCTCTGGTGCTCACACTATTGATCGCTGAGCTTCCAAATTTGGCATATAGGTTCCTGGGACCCTGCAGGTGTGCACCTCATCGAGATTTTTTCGAATTTCGAATTTGAATTTTTTAAATCATTGTTTATTCGATTTTAAATATTGACTTTATTGCTTCATTTTTCATAAATTTAATTCTTTGATTATAATCGTCTGCGTATCTTAGCAGCGGTTATTTCACTATTTATTTTTTATACATTCATTTAAAGGCGAATTTTTTTTTTTTTTTTTTTTAATTTTATTTATTATATTTATTGAAAATCAAATGGTAATGCAATATAAATAAATTGTTATGTTTATGTATATTTTTTATAGTACAACAACTTTTTATTTTTCATTTTAAATTAATTCCTTTAAAATAAAAATCCTTTTTTTTTTTTTTTTTTTTTTTTTTTTTTTTTTTAATTTATAATATTTATTGAGGGATAAATGGTAGTATATAGTGGAAAAGGATTAAACTGATTAAAATTAATTTGTTTTTCATGTATTTATTTCCTTTTAAAAGAAAATTTATTTTTTATTTTATTTTGTTATACTGGTCGGAATCAAATCATAATACAGTGTAAATAACGGGGGCTATAAAACACATGGTTCAAAAACAAAAGCATATGATAGATGCTGAGATACAGTCATCTTTAAAATCATAGTTTTTAAATAACAGAAGATCCACATGTCGTCGATAAATACCCAGATTGAAGTGCCCGGGAAAGACCATTTTGCAGACAGTGGACCCCCCGATGCATCACGGGCGGAAAAAAGAGCTGCCGTAGGCAGAGGGTACTCGAAGCAAAGTCTAGAGCAATTTCAATGTTTATTTATTTATTTATGCATAAATTATTATTTTTTATTTATTTATAATGTGATGTAAAAAATAAATACTGATCCAATTCTTTTGAAAATTCTTTTAAATATAGTGACCAGCGAAGCGGGCGTAGCCTGCTAGTAGACGATATAAAAGGCTTTCAAATTAAGCTAAACGTTCTTTTCTATTGAATGCAATTGATGAAGTCGCTTTGCTATATTTTACTATGTCGAGACTCGATGAACACTGCCCAAGAAGGAAAATTAATTTTTCATACTCCTACTGTAAACGAAGCATTTTTTAAATTTATTTTTCCAATCTGGTTTTTGTATAATATCGCATTTTGGTGTCCCCTGAATACGAAAGTCAAATTTTTAGCAGTTGTTCTGTATGTATCTTTGTTATCAGCATATCTTATGAAGGAATAACTGTAGGGAATTCTAATTCGGTATACTGAAGTTCGTATTATGTTGCTACTTGAAAAATTTGATCACGATTGGCAAGTTTGAAAAGTAAATTAATAACATCCTCGATTTATT
The DNA here is from genome assembly GCA_963930645.1 of Salticus scenicus. Classification (NCBI taxonomy): domain Eukaryota; kingdom Metazoa; phylum Arthropoda; class Arachnida; order Araneae; family Salticidae; genus Salticus; species Salticus scenicus. The sequence goes on from OZ005660.1 coordinate 16,078,561, forward strand.
TTATTTTTAAATAAATGTAGGTACTACAATTGAAGGGGGGTTGAGGGGGCGGTAGCACCCCTCACACAGAATTATATGCCAAATAAAACTTTTCCTAAACCTATTCTAGTTTATTTTTGGTAGATTGAACTTTACTATCTTACCTTACTGGTCTTGCGACTTAATCTGCAATTTATCTTTTCAGCATTAAAATGCAGGGATGGGAAGTCGTGTGAATGACACACCAGATTATTTCTGTGCTTTTTTTCTGCAGTAAAATTCCTGTAATTTTAAAAACTTATGAATTTTCAACTAATTTAGACAAAATTAAAAATTGGCTGTAAATAGTATTTATGAATTACAGTCAAAAAATCTCTAAATTCGGTTAAAAATTACAGATTTAGTAAAAAATAACATTTAATTAATTTCAAGGCCAGTTACACGTCGGCATCGTATAATATTTGAGCTAGAGTTCTTCGAACAGAAAACTACAGATTTGGTAGAAAAATAATATTCAAATATTATTATTATTATTATTATTTTAAATAAAGCTGTACACTTGTTATAAACTAAAAGCAAATCCTTTTTTAGAAATTTTGATATCTGATGTGTATTAGATCCTGCTCAAAAGTTGTGAAAGTAGAAACAAATAAATAGCATACTAATATTAGCGATAAAGTGTTTGTAAAAGAAGTTGGGAAAACAATCTTAATACTTCTGCTCTGGTCTGTGAATGACGTAAACTTATGAAGTTCGGGATTAAGAAAAGAAAGTAAGCTCCTTTCTGAGAATATGGGGACGCCTGTTACACGTGGTGTAAAGTTAGAAACTGTTTAGTGTGGACGATATCCTGGTTTATTTTAATCACATTGCTTGGGTATAAAAAGATTCTCAGAAAAAAAAAATAAAAAAATAAAAAAGAAAGAAAGAAATAGAGAAGAAAGGAAAGGAGAAAAAAAGGGGGGGGGGAATCTAAAGCACTCTTTCGGGACTGCCTATAGTAGTCCAGGCAACGAAGGCCAAAATTTGACGAATAGAGGAAAAAAATCGTGTAGTTTTGAAATTTTACATACTCATAGCCGAGAGGGTCCTGAACAACATACTAAAAGTCCCCGCCCGTGGGGGGTGAGCGGGGGGCAGGGGGGGCATTTAAGGGGGGCAATTTTCAGTTTTTATTAAATATCTTAAAAACTATCGCATTTAGAGAAAAAATGTCAATTACAAAATTAATCTACGTAAAATTTCCTACAAAAATGTATATTACATTTTGTTTGTACGATCATTAGTTTAGAAGATATAGGGAGATGAAATAACACATTTTCTTGAAAAATTCTTTTTTGCAATAGTAAAATCAACTAAAGTGTGCAATTAAAAGGGTTCTTGTCAAATATTTTCTAATATAAAAAACAAATATATACATAGGGAATATGCAAGGATAATACAGCATGTTTTGTAAGTTTTAAATAATTTTAAGGCTAGTAGGCGCAAGTGGCGGTTTGAGTAAAAATCTGGATAAGTCCAGTCAAAATAGGAAAAATAGAAAAAAAAAAAAATCGTGTAGTTTTGAAGTTTTGCACACTCATAGCCGAGAGGGTCCTGAACAACATACTAAAAGTCCCTGCCCGTGGGGGTGAGCGGGGGGGCAGGGGGGCATTTAAGGGGGGCAATTTTCAGTTTTTATTACATATCATAAAAACTATCGCATTTAGAGAAAAAATGTCAATTACAAAATTAATCTACGCAAAATTTCCTACAAAAATGTATATTACATTTTGTTTGTACGATCATTAGTTTAGAAGATATAGGGAGATGAAATAACACATTTTCTTGAAAAATTCTTTTTTTGCAATAGTAAAATCAACTAAAGTGTGCAATTAAAAGGGTTCTTGTCAAATATTTTCTAATGTAAAAAACAAATATATACATAAGGAATATGCAAGGATAATACAGTATGTTTTGTAAGTTTTAAATAATTTAAAGGCTAGTAGGCGCAAGTGGCGGTTTGAGTAAAAATCTAGATAACGAAGACCCAAAACCGATCAACATTAAAAAAAAAAAAATCGTGTAGCTTAGAAATTGAGCACAGTTAAGTTAAGTGCCCTGAATAACATACTAAAAGTCCCTAACCATGGGGGGGGGCATTTAAAGGGGGCACATTTCAGTTTTTATTAAGTATCTTGAAAACTATCGCATTTAGAGAAAAAAAAGTCTCAAAGATATAAGATTTTTTTTAATGTTGATCAGTTTTGGGTCTTCGTTATCTGGATTTTTACCAAACCACCACTTGCACCTACTAACCTTAAAATTATTTAAAACGTACAAAACATGTTGTATTATCCTTACATATTCCCTATGCATATATTTGTTTTGTACATTAGAAAATATTTTATCAGAACCCTTTTAATTCCACAATTTAGTTGATTTTACTATTGCAAACAAACAAACAAACAAAAAAAAAAAAAAAAAAAAAAATTTTTTTTCAAGAAAATGTGTTATTTCGTTCCCCTATATCTTCTAAACTATTGATCATAGAAACAAAATAGAATATACAATTTTTTTAGGAAATTTCACGTAGATTAATTTCGCAATTGAGATTTTTTTTTCTCCAAATGTACTTAATAAAAACTGAAATGTGCCCCCTTTAAATGCCCCCCCCCCATGGTTAGGGACTTTTAGTATGTTATTCAGAGCACTTAACTTTATAACTGTGCTCAATTTCTAAGCTACACGATTTTTTTTTTTTTTTTTTTTTTTTTATGTTGATCGGTTTTGGGTCTTCGTTATCTAGATTTTTACTCAAATCGCCACTTGCGCCTGCTAGCCTTAAAATTATTTAAAACTTACAAAACATGCTGTATTATCCTTGCATGTTCCCTATGTATATATTTGTTTTTTACATTAGAAAATATTTGACAAGAACCATTGTAATTGCACACTTTAGTTGATTTTACTATTGCAAAAGAGAATTTTTCAAGAAAATGTGTTATTTCATCTCCCTATATCTTCTAAACTAATGATCGTACAAACAAAATGTAATATACATTTTTGTAGGAAATTTTACGTAATTTAATTTTGTAATTGACATTTTTTCTCTAAATGCGATAGTTTTTAAGATATTTAATAAAAACTGAAAATTGCCCCCCTTAAATGCCCCCTGCCCCCCGCTCACCCCCCACGGGCGGGGACTTTTAGTGTGTTGTTCAGGACCCTCTCGGCTATGAGTGTGCAAAACTTCAAAACTACACGATTTTTTTTCTATTTTTCCTATTTTGTCTGGACTTATCCAGATTTTTACTCAAACCGCCACTTGCGCCTACTAGCCTTAAAATTATTTAAAACTTACAAAACATGCTGTATTATCCTTGCATATTCCCTATGTATATATTTGTTTTTTAAATTAGAAAATATTTGACAAGAACCCTTTTAATTGCACACTTTAGTTGATTTTACTATTGCAAAAAAGAATTTTTCAAGAAAATGTGTTATTTCATCTCCCTATATCTTCTAAACTAATGATCGTACAAACAAAATGTAATATATATTTTTGTAGTAAATTTTACGTAGATTAATTTTGTAATTGACATTTTTTCTCTAAATTCGATAGTTTTTAAGATATTTAATAAAAACTGAAAATTGCCCCCCTTTAATGCCCCCCTGCCCCCCGCTCACCCCCCACGGGCGGGGACTTTTAGTATATTGTTCAGGACCCCCTCGGCTATGAGTGTGCAAAATTTCAAAACTACACGATTTTTTTCTTCTATTTTTCCTATTTTGACTGGACTATAGAAGTGAAAACTAAGTAACTTGTGAATTGTATCGTCGAGCTATTAGATTATTATTTTCGAATTAATTTTGATTTGTAAAGAAGTGTTTATGATCTGTATTATATGATTCGGCACAATATTTTTAGCTACCCAAATTAAATGAACTAAGCCTTATATTGGGTAAAAATATTGTAATGAAAGAGAGAGAAAAATGAGAAAAATAATTTTCTTTTTTTTATTATTCATTTGAAAATTTATATTGAAAGCATAAAAAAAAAAAAAAAGAAAAGAATATAACAGTCTGTAGAAAAACACGTGCTTGTACTTTGTGAACTATGTATATACTGTGGAAAAAGTACATACATACATAGAGTATAGAACTAGAAAGAGACATATGTCAGTAGCCAGTATACTACTCGTATCAGTATACATTTTATACATATATATATATATATATATATATATATATATATATGAGGCATGGCGTGCCGTGCGCTACATATATGGATATATATGTAGAGAGATATACTCTTAGTATATATATAATGTATACTAATAACGCACGGAGGTATATCTATGTACATATATACACAGTATACATATAGCTCATGGAAAGCGTTCGGTGACGATGACGCAAGTTCCATGATTTTTGTTCACCCAAAAAGTGCTCAACGCGCCTAAAAAAGTTTTCACTTAAAAAAAAAAACTTTCTAAGTATAATATATTTAATATAAATAATATGAAGTAAAGCACCGTTTATACGTCTCTCATTTATACGTCTTTTACATTTATACGTCCTTTTAGTGAAGTCCCGATTCATTCTTATTCATTTTAATGCAAAAATTCCTCGTTTATACGCCGCTAATATCGGTTATACGTTTTTTGCCACTTTACTAAATTTCGCAAAATTTCTCGATCTGTCATTATTTTCCATTCTAAATACGACGTATTTTCAGCAAATCAGACGAATTTCAAAGATTTTTAATATTGTTAAGTAACTATCTGTATGAACATAAATCGTACGCTTATTATTAAAGATACGCAATATATGTAATTAATATTCAAAATGTGTTGATATAGATCTTAAAAATGTAATATAATACTAAATGTATGATATATGTAAATAGTACTCAGTCATGCATTAATAGTATGATTTTTCTCACTTTTTATAATAAACCTTTTTATTATCATTTATTTATTTATTTACTTTTTAATTAATTATTGTCTTAAAAAAAGCATAATATACAATTACTAACTTAAGAAACTTTATTAATTATTATTTTCATATAAATATTGTTTAAGTGTCATTCAATTTGTAGTAATCAAAATGTTATTAAAATTTCGATTATACGTCTTTTCATTTATAAGTCCTTTTAGTGAAGTCCCGATTCATTCCTATTCATTTTAATGCAAAAATTCTTCGTTTATACGCCGCTAATATCGGTTATACGTTTTTTCCACTTTACTAAAATTAGCAAAATTTCTCGCCCTGTCATTATTTTCCATTCTATATACGACGTATTTTCAGCAAATCAGATGATTTTCAAAGATTTTTAATATTGTTAAGTAACTATCTGTATGAACATAAATCGCATGCTTATTATTAAAGATACGCAATATATGTAATTAATATTCAAAAGTTGTTCATATAGTTCTTAACTCGTTGAACGCCACGCGAATTCTTAAGGAAATTCCATTCAGGCCACGCGCTCTGCTTAGAAACGTGTTATGTTTACCGTGTTATGTTTACCATGTTTCAATAAAATTCATTAAAATGCCTTAATGATATAATCCTATAATAAATAAAAATTAAGTAAATTTGAAATAAATTGTCAGTAATTACTTAAAACTATGTAAAGTTTTTAGTTTTATATCATATTTCAAACTGTCAGTCACCGGTGGCTGACGTGGCCTAAACGGAAAGTTCAGTGTCAGTCACCGATAGCTGACATGGCGATGAACGTGTTAAAAATGTAATATAATACTAAATGTATGATATATGTAAATAGTACCCAGTCATGCATTAATAGTATGATTTTTCTCACTTTTTATAATAAACCTTTTTATTGTCATTTATTTATTTATTTTTTTTTTAATTAATTATTGTCTTAAAAAAAGCATAATATACAATTACTAACTTAAGAAACTTTATTAATTATTATTTTCATATAAATATTGCTTAAATGTCATTCAATTTGTAGTAATCAATGTGTTATTATTAAAATTTCGATTATACGTCTTTTCATTTATAAGTCCTTTTTCGCCAGTCCCTTGAATGACGTATAAATGGTGCTTATAAATTTTCATAGAGTATAAAACATTCTAGTTTTATACTTTTGTATTTTCCCTATAATGCGAAAGAAAAGTTGATGCAATTTATTTATTTATTCATTTTAAAGGGATTTGGCACTACTAAAGGTTTCATATGAAAGCTTATATTTCTGTTTAGTATTTAAAAATTAAACTATGTTAGGATTGTTCAATAAAATGTATATTCAGGCAGCATTTTATTTATTTATTTATTTCAAGTGAACTTGGCACTACTAAAAGTTTCATATTAAAGCTTATGTTTTTGTTTAATATTTATAAATTAAATTATGTTAGGATTGTTCAATAAAATATATAATTCAACAATTATTATGGTTTTAGATTTGAAACCTTTAAATTGCATTTCCTCAGTTTGTATTTTTTCATGACTGTTCATGAACTTAAAAATGTTTGAACTTCTATAAATATTTAAGAAAACACTTTTTTTTTTTTTTTTATGTTTAAAATACTTTAAAAGGGATGGATTTTTCAATATTTTTAAAAGGAAAAATATTAAATATATATATATATATAATAAATAATTTAATTCCTTTACAATACTCAGCAAATGAGAGAAAGATGAAAATACCAACAATGAAATTAAAAATTAGATGTATTACGTATAAAGTTATTGTCACAATTACCATTTAATTAAATTTCACTGATTAGTAAAAACATGTTGAAGTACTTACGCAGAAGAGAAATGACGTATATATCACTTAAGCCTAAACTATGAGATAGTTTTCATAATCCATTAATCCAGTAAATTCATGCAACACAAGATAAAAATTGAAAGAAATTAACCAAAAATACTATTGAAATAAAAAGGAATGCATGAAGGAAAAATAGAGTTATAAATGCTGAAACCCAGTACAGATCTCATCAGGAAACTAGCAGTACTGTCAGCATGGAATGCAAGATTTCTGAATATTGTATAGCTATTTCAGCAATATACAACACTAGTTTCAATCTTGCAAAAAAATAGAAAGATAAAAGGAAATTAGCTTATAAAATAACTTAACCATAATGAAAATTGGTATTCGTGAAAGGTGATGGCCACATGTAAACCAAATCCAAATCGAATAAGTAGATAATAGTCCGGGCGGTTGCCAAAACGAACAAACTGAAAAGAAATGATTAAAAGTAGAGAATCGATTAATCGAAATAGTTTCTGAAATGAAATAAATGTAAGCATGAAGTGATAATTATTGTTCTTAAAATTTAAAAGCTTAAAATCACAAATAAAGAATATTCTAGAGGGAAATTTAAGTATAATGTAAAACTTTTTTTTTCAGACACTCTTTAATACTTTCTCAGAATCTAATCAATATATTTCAAAATCCATCCCTAATTCTTTTAAGCAGTCTATTAAACATTAAAAAAAATTTAAATGTTTTCTTAAATATCTGCAGACGTTTCAACATTTTGAAGATCATGCAAAAATGCAAACTGATGAAACGCAATATAATGATTCCAAATCTGTAAAAAATACCTCAAAAACCCATAAGAATTGTTCCTTGAGTATGTTTTATTGAGTAACCCTAATATAATTCAATATATAAATAATAAATGGAAATACAGTACCCGCCGCTTATTAAAATCGCATTCGTTCTGAGTCAAAGTGATTTTATTGAACAGCTGATTTTTATATCCGGCGAACATTCTTTATACTCAAGAAAAAATTATTACTTCCATGAATTTGGAAAGAATTTTCAAAAAGTAACGAATAATGGAATTAATAAACAATATCAATTAATTTCTGACAGATAATTAACTAATTGTTCCTTCAAAATAAGTAAATTACACATATCCGAAGTTCCAATACGCTTTCCTTTGAGGAAAATCGTCTTTACTTTGCCAAGAGTTCCCGTTTTTCTTTTAAATTTAAAAGCTATTCGTTTAAACATCTTGCTTCTTGCTTATTCCAAACTAAGAATTAGAAATTGTCTTTTAATAATTATAAATTAAAATATTATATATCACTTGGGAATCAAATCAAATTTGTAACTTATTACCGCGTTTTGAGGAATATGCGTTTCTTCAAAATAATGGGGCGCGTTTAATTTGTGACTATGCTGCAAGTGTAAAATTCTCCCAAAAAGAGATTGTGGAGGGATTGCTGTGCTTTCTTTTCTTTTTTATTTCAAAAATAAAAAATCACAGTGTAAATGAAAAATCTGTTTAGCGTGGATAGATGACATTTTTGTTGCTGAAGAGATCTTTTTGAGTTTAATAACCGGCGATACTGATTTTATAAAGCGGCGGCTTTAAAAGTAGTTCGTATTAATTTGATTCCGTTCCCAGCAATATGATCAGATTAAGCGGCTGATTTTATTAACCAGTGATTTTATTAAGCGGCGGTTACTGTATAAGCTTTTATATGAAACCTTCAGCAGTGCCAAGGCAAAGACCAGTTAATAACAATAGGCATAATTCAAATATTGATGTAAAATTAAAAATTGAAAAATAGACAAAAAAAAGTAATAGTAATAATAATTAATTCTATCCCGAAGTCAGAAATAAGCAATCACGAATGCATTTACGATCAAAAGTATGTGTGTAATATAATGTATAACATATTTATTTTATACACAAGCTCAGGTATTACAGATGAAAGTGTATGTAAAACGTGTTGTACAGTCATTTAAAAAAAAGTTACCTCAACTAATTTTACCATGAATTATCGTTGAAACACACGGTTGGTGCTGATCGGTTTGTAATAATGTGTAGTAATTAATGCAATAGTTAAGTTTTGCTTAGGGGGTCATCTACATATTGATTTTTACCTCAGCTTCATTTTTTTTCGAATGGTAACACACATTTTTGACTACATATTTGAATTTTTGGGATCAAGGCGGTTCAGAAAAAGGTGTGGTTTATGTACTTTAAATTAATTCTTGATAGAGTTACGAATAAAAATTTGTTAGGGGTTCATCCCAACATTGAAAAAAAAATTAAATTAGGATCTGTCAGAGAAAATCTTTATGTTCATTCAGATAATAATGGAAAAAGAAGTATGATAATTTATAGTATAACATAAACGAAAGTAATTCGAATTAAGAAATGATCTGTGAATCTAAACTTATTTGAATAACTATTTTAAATCATGTATATGAAAAGTTATTGATGACAGAGTAATAAAAATAGAAATGTCACTGTAACTCGAATGATAATGATAGAAATGAATGGCAAATTTGGAAATCCATATTTTTAATTATGCCTGTTCAATTCGTGCAAAAATTAATATAGGTCGTAATTCTCAATTTTTTGAATTATGTAGTTATTAATAATTTTCATAATTCAGAAAGTGTTTTTAATGAAAAATATGCATAAAATATATTTAAGTAATTTAATTCTAAAGCATTTAAAAAAAAAAAAAAAATTGAATTTGAATATCAATTTTCCATGGATATAATTAATCAATGTTTGTCACATTCATTTAACATTAGCATCCTCATATTTTGACAAATTACACCTCAATGAAAAAATTAGAAAAAATATATAAACTATACCCTTTTCTGAGCTTATTTGATCAAAGTACCCCCCCCCCCTTTGCCATTGAAAAAAAAAATAAGTTGATGCTAGTTTTAATATGTAAATGATCCCCTAAGCAAAATCTGACTATGTTATTATAAACTAAGCGTTATTACTAATCGATCGGTACCACCACATGTTTCTACACTATTTTATAGCGAAATCAGTCAGAAGGTGGCGATTTTTTTATGACTATGCATATATTATTTGTAGAACACGCATGTAATATATATCTACATTGCATGTTATGTATACTTTATCTGTACATAAGCACTCATGTAATATATGTATGTATATTGTAATATCTGTATAATTACAAATAATGTTACACACATTTTATTATATGCTTTTTTATATGCATTAAAATGTGTGCAAAGTCTTTGCATAATGTCTGAGTATCTATATTAAAATTTGTGTATGACAATATTAAAATATTTGCGTGTATTTGTATACGCACAATGTATAACTGCACAATAATTTCTTAAAATATATGTGCCTGTATTAATCAATGATCTGAACTTCTGCTTTATCCAGATAATCAAACAATTGCGATAATTCGTAACTCAGAATTTTTTTTTTTTTTTTACAAAAATTCGTTTCGTAAACAGATAAAATTAATAAAGTCAAACCTCCCTAAAACTCCACCTCTATTAAAGGACCGAACACTTTTACAGACAGTTTTTCTCAGTAAAAAATTTCCCCCATAGAAAATATTACTAATTTAGATTAAATGACGGGCCACATTTTGTGGAAGCAGATAATTTTCTTCATCTCCTAACTTAAACCAACCACAACAACAACAACAACAAAAAATTCTTTTAAAAGGACCTGGCACCTTTGACTTGTCACAACTGAAGTTTGTATAAAAAAGCTTATATTTCATTTTAATACTTGTAAATTGAACTATATTAGTTTTTTTAGATAAAATACATATTCAGGATACAATTCTTATGGTTTTTGATATATTTTTTGCAGATTTCAAATCTTTAAATTCTGTTTTCATTTTTTCATGAAATCATGATCATTAAAATGCTAAAACTTTTACAAACTTTTTGAGAAAAGACTTCGTATGTGTGTGTATATATATATTGCTACCTACTTAAAAAAATTAGGGATGGATTTTGGAAAAAAAGAAAAAATATTTAAAAATATATTTAACATTTTTTTTTTTTTTTTTTACAAATGTGTACATAGACATACGTTTTTTAACTTTTTCTCGAAAACTAATTAATAAATATTGAAATCCATCCTTAATTCTCATAAGTAGGTTCTATTCTTTTAAGTAAGTTAAGTCTTTTCTTAAACATCTGTAAAAGTTTCAGCATTTTGAAAATCATGAATTCATGAAAAAATGCAAACTGAGAAAATTCCATTTAAAGATACCAAATCAAGAAAAAATGTATCAAAACCATAAAAATTGTTGCCTGAATGTATATTTTATTGACCAAATCTAACATACTTCAATTCATAAATAATAAGTGAAAATATAAGCTTTTGTATAAAACTTTCAGTGTTGCCAAGTCAAAGGTGCCAAGTATCCTTAAAAAACAAAAGTTTCTGTAAATTTTCTTCAGAAATTTTTTGTTTTCTAAAGCTTGAAAAATTTACTCAAAGGTCGCCTCTCAATCTATCAAAAATCCTTTTTCTTAAGCTGGATAAAATGTGTTTCAAATTGGTGAAAGATTTATCTGGTGGGTAGATATTTTTTCTGCTTTTCAGTGACAGTGACACCAGACCATACCATTTTACATGCAGAAAACTTGGTATCAATCCAATAGGAAGTTCTAAGTTATTGAGTAAATGGGATTCAGCGGCTATGAGGAAACATCGTTGCCAACCATGTGATTCGTATTGTAATATTATTTTAATAATATTAACAAATGTAAAGCCGCTCAAAAACTTAATTAATTAATTAATTAATTAAAAAAAAAATAAATAAATAAATAAATTTAAATAAAATATGATTTTTTTTTTTGTAGCGTTCATTTAATTCAATGAAATTTTACGTTTATTTATAATCTCTAATTTTTAATCAAATTTAGAAATTTTTTAGTTCCCCATCATACTATAGGTATGGGGAACTTAGGTAATCGTGAAAATTTTCAACCTCGGCTTTTTGACTTTTTTACACATTTTCAGGTGTGAGGAATCCGAAAATGACAAAATTTGTATGGTGTCTGTCTGTAGGATGTCTGTTAGTGTGTTAGTTCGTTAGTTTGTTAGTCTTTGTACACGATATCTCAAAAACAAACTGTCGCAGAGAGGTCAGATCAGTTTTAAAATATTACTTTCGACATTGGCAAGAACCCTATTCATTTGCAACATTCGAATTTAAAAACTTCGTAAGTTATTAGAAATTTACGATTTTCTTAACATGGGAGAATAGGACAAAAATTCATTTAAACGTGCATTAAATGGAAACTTTTTACTGTAAAAATGTCAGACCAGTTTTAAAATATCAGTTTTGATGCCGGAATGAGCATCAGTAACTATAAATATGCTACTTTGAAAATTTCGCAAGTTATTGGAAATTTACGAATTTCTTAACATGGCAGGATAGGGCAAAATTTCACATAAACGTCAATTTTGAGATTTATTTTCATCGTAAAGA
>OZ005660.1:16095755-16173255 GCA_963930645.1 Salticus scenicus
TTCAGTTATAAAATTAGGTTGTATTACAAATTAGAAAGGAAAGAATAAAAAATATATACAAAATACGATGTTTAACCCTTTCCTTCCCCGTGATTCCATCTGGAATCATAACATTTCAGATTTTGTTTCTTACCATCTAACACTCCCGCTGATTCAAAATGAACAATATTAAAATCTATATACATTTTCCCACCGAAAAATACCTATTTTAGATAATTTCACTATACTTGTTGATAATTGAAAGTATATTTTACGCTATTCTGATAATAATATCGGAATCAGTTTCCTGTTTTGGGCAATTTAAGTAAATTAACTGTTTGAAATATTTTTTATTTTATTCTTTAATGTTTATAATATGTATTTTCATTAATTTCAACATGTATTTCTTCCAAAATTTTGATATTTTTATTTATTGAAAAGTTATGATTTTTAATGGCATCAGTGGTTATATTAAATATAAATAAACATCTATCAGTTGTTTTGTTAGCTATATTAATTCGTCTCTGCTATTATTCCTATTTAAAAATATATATATATATATATTTATGTATATTACCTTTGAAATAAATTTATGACTAAATATAAGATTTATTGTTTTATGGAGGGAAAAAGTTGGGAATGAAAGGGTTAATACAAGCGATCTTTCACTCGCCAAACGACTAAACCGTTAGCAGACGAAATCGAAACCTCCCGCGCTATTCTTTCATTTAACCCATCCAGTTTCCATTCATAGCTTCTTTAAGATAAAAACGTTGGCAACACTTATTGATAATCTAAACAGAGCATGCGCTTCCTAGCAGACGACAGACGACAAGGAGGAAAAGGTGGATGGGTGGAATAACTGGTAATCTTTTCTTCTCCGAGATACAAAGAGGAGCGAGATTTCTCCCGATTAAAAGGTAAATATTTCCCAGCATAAATGTACCACAGAGAAAGATGACTGTACAAATAGACGAATTGAGAGTCGTTTTTTGCATAATTTGCGCCGAATCAGTTTATTCTTCATTTCTCTAAAATCTTATTACGCAGTTAATAAAAGAAGTTATTCAAAAATGTACGCAATTCTTTCGTCTTTCTAGCGATATAATTTATTTATTTATTTATTTATTATTATTATTATTATTATTATTATTATTTAATTTGCATGTTTAATATATATGTGTGTGTGCGCATTCAGTAAATTTTTATTTTATTTTATTTTTACGGCGATTTTCCTGATAAATTATTACAATATGATCAGACCGGAATTGGTATCGGAGATTATTAATGATTAATAATTTTATAGTGATGATTTTTTATTGAGGTTATTAATGATAATAATTTAATGCTGTGATTATTAAGGACTTTTTAAGGTTAGTGTTGACATTTAATTATCAATTTGAGTTTGTAAGTTTATTTATTATATAATATATATGTGTGTGTGCGTATTCAGTAAATTTTATTTTATTTTATTTTATTTTTACGGCGATTTTCCTGATAAATTATTACAATATGATCAGACCGGAATTGGTATCGGAGATTATTAATGATTAATAATTTTATAGTGATGATTTTTTGTTGAGGTTATTAATGATAATAATTTAATGCTGTGATTATTAAGGACTTTTTAAGGTTAGTGTTGACATTTAATTATCAATTTGAGTTTGTAAGTTTATTTATTATATAATATATATGTGTGTGTGCGTATTCAGTAAATTTTATTTTATTTTATTTTATTTTTACGGCGATTTTCCTGATAAATTATTACAATATGATCAGACCGGAATTGGTTTCGGAGATTATTAATGATTAATAATTTTATAGTGATAATTTTTTAGTTGAGGTTATTAATGATAATGATTTAATGCTCTGATTATTAAGGATTTTTTAAGGTTATTTAAACTAGTGTTGACATTTAATTAATAATTTGAGTTTGTAAGTTTATTTATTATATTTCAGGCGTATTGAAAAAAAGCTGCGGTACTTCAAAATTCAGGTTAGTAATTTTTATTAATCTATTTTTATTTATTTATTTATTTATTTTATACATTTATTTATTCAAATTGTGTTTTATTGTGACATACAGCAGATATTTATTTTTACCCTTAAAACTTTTAAACTGGATGTGGACATTTATATCAGTTAAGGGCCGTGGATATTCGGATACTCTCCTTTTCTTCTTCTTCTTTGAGGAAAAATAAATAAATAAAAATAAAACAATAAACTTTCATGAAGAAGAAAAATCATGCATGATCACAATTATGATTTAAAAAAAATTAAAACAGTAATAGTAATTATTAATAATTAAATATTTATTAATAATAAAATTAAATTATTAATAATAAAATTATATCAGTTAAGAGCCCTTGGTATTCAGATATTCTCCATTTTCTCCTTCTCCTTTCCTGAAAAAATAAATAAATAAAAATAAAACAATAAAATTTTATGAAAAAGATGAAAATAAATTTTATGAAAAATCATGCATGATCTCACATATGATTTAAAAAAATGAAAATAGTAATAGCAATTATTGATAATAAAACTGTTATAACATACTTCAAATTAAATAAATGTGCAAAAGGAAATAAATAAGATTAAAAAAAAAAAAAAAAAGTAATATATACTTGAAATGATGGGATATTTTTATGTATATTTTTTGTGTGGGCAGGGTGAGACCGGTGGTATGTGTGTGTGTGTGTGTGGGGGGGGGGGTAATAAGGTACTTGCTTTGCCTTCACATAAAAGCTCAAGGAAAGACTGTGAAATAGTAAGGGTATTTTTTTTTTCCTCTCAATATACAATACAAAATAAAATGTGCAATAAAATTTATTCAAAATTCTAACTTTATAATGTAAATGACATTAATATATTTATATTTTTATTTTCATTATGGATGTTTCTAATAGCAAAGCTTCCATTAAAAGTAATGACAATGTCATTATGGATCGTTCATTGAAGCACATAAATCGATTTGGATACATTAAGGTTTATGAATAAAAATTATTCACATTTAAAATATTTCGTTTTTCTTTTCAAGTAATTTCTAAATTTTTCATGTTAAAAATTTTAAATATCGCGGAAAAGTTTCATCCTTTGTTGAATACTGTAAAATAATTAAATAAAGCACTTAATTAGTTTTAAACTCCAGCTACCCAATATAAAAAGGAAAAGGGAAAAAGTCTTAGCTTTAAACTCTTACAATTCACACGTGAAAAAAGGGTTTTCAAGATTTTTTTTTTTTTTTTTTTTTTTTTTTTTTGCGTGTGTGTGTGCGCCTTAGGCCTAGGACCCCAGTGGGACACTGGGGTCCTAGGCCTAAGGGGGAGTGCCTTCCGTGGAGGTCTTTCTAAGGGGTCGTAGCCCGTATTTACACACGTTTCGAAGGAAACCACGGAAAACTCCGAACGGCTAGGCTGATGAGCGTGGCCTGGGATCGAACCCGGCCCCTCACGCCTACCAGCTTTGAGCGCAGAACCGCTCGGCCACTGGTGGGCTGTGTGTGTATGTTTATGTACCAGTTCTGGGAATTGAAATCTGATCAAATGTTTATTTATTTATTATTTTATTTATTTATTTTTACAATATTCAACTCAAGATAAAGAAATTTTCATTGAAATGCTAATGTTATTATTTATACATTGTTTACTTCTTTATAGCCTGTTCTCTAGTAAAACTTCTATAGGTATTATTTTTCGCTTTAACTATATATCTATATATTAAAAAAAAATAATATCGGATGAATTGTTGTCTTTTAGTAATAATTGTTTTTAACTATAAAAAAAAATTTTTTTTTCACTTGTTATGGAAATGCTACATTATGTTAATAATTGCTGGAACATATTCCGAGAGATAAAAAAAAAAAAAAAAAAAAAAGACATGCATAGAAATTATTACTTATTTATTTGAAGACATAGAAACAATTCAAGGCATTACGATGCATTGTTTTATGGTAAATTTTAGCAGTGAACATAGAAATACTACGTATAATTTATGGTATGAATGATGATTTATAAAATTAACATGTTTTCCTGGAATAATTCTTTTTTTTTTTTTTTTTTTTTTTTTTTTTTTTTTTATCTATACAATGTATATTTATTAAAATCCACTTTTTACTGGACAGATAGTGCATTAAAGAATTACATCACAAAAGTGGTAAATTTAAAAACCAAATGACTTCAAATTGGAAACTTGGGGAATTCAGCTTACAGCAGTACTCATGTAGCAGATGCGAGATTCTCGTGGGTACCAATTAAACGGTAATATGAGAGTTTCATCCAATTAAAAATGATTACTATATTAGGAACGTCTTTTTTTAGGACTTTTAGCATTTTAATCTATTAGGAAAGGTTGACATCACAAAGTTCTTTTATAAACTACTGTCTTAAAATTAAGAAAATTTCGCATGCATGTGCATTAAAATATAGCAATATAATAAACTTCTGATAATCCGCGACCGCATTATGCGCGTTGCGGATTATCCACGGCTGCAGGAAAATTGCTGAATGAAGTGAAAGGGTTTTCTTAAAAAAATAAAAAATGATAGTTTTTTTTTTTTTTTTTTTTTTTTTTTTTAATATAAAGAACTATGCTGCTATTATTTTATTTTTGCAATAGTACAAAGCGGTATTAATCATGCAAACTCATTAATTTATTTCATAGCATTATTAATACCCGCCTTTTTTTTTTTTTTTAAAAAAAAAGGATACATTTCTTCTTATTTAGATATATTGGAAAATTTTTCACTATAAGTAAAGTGGTGTGAAAAAAATGGTGGGTATTTACAATGCTTCGGAATTAATTAAAATGTTGGGATTTCTGCGGTACTGGCTAATTTAGTGCTCAAATTAGCTTACACATTGTACCGTGGATTAGTTGTAAATACACTTTTTATTTATTGTTTTTACATCCTTTAGTATATAAAATACAAATATTTTTACTATATTTTGAATATTCCTAGTGTTTGTGTTATGTTTTATATACAATACAATTGCCCTAGAATATTTTGTATCTCATACACACTTCATTTCCATTTTTTTTTTTTTTTTTTTTTTTTTTTGTATATCCGCAATTTACGTTATCCGCGGAACCCCAGTCACTTAATTTCGCGGATTACACTGTATTTTCCCCCCTTCAACTTCATATATACTATTCTTCAAGTATATATTCTCAACGTATTTGAGTATTACTTTGTGAATCCATTAACAACCTAATTAATAAAAAGTATTTTTATGCTTGAATATAGAAATTGCATGCAGATTTAAATTTTTATAAAATCTTAAAATTGTTTTTTAAAGTGTAAGTTCAGACATAAAATAAAAAATGTGTATACGAACATATTTGAATTTATTTGAAGTGTTCCCAGTGTAATGTTTTTATTAGTCAAAAAGTATCCAAAGTGGAGCATTAAAAAAAAAAAAAAAAAAAAAAAAAAAAAAAGAAGCAATTTTAATATATTTAATATTCATATGTTTTTAAAACACACGTACACTTTTATTTATTATTATTATTATTATTATTATTTTAAGTGTTAATTTACCAACGAGTTTTTTAATGTCAACCCACCATCTGATAGCATATATATATTATCAACTCTTTACCTAAAAATAGTAACTTGTTAATGACAATAAATTAATATGTAATACATCTAATTATTAAATTCATTGTTGGTATTTTCATCTTTCTCTCATTTGCTCAGTATTGTAAAGGAATTAAATAATTTAATATATTTACATTTAAATTTAATCTGCTGCTTAAGCGCAAAAAATTTTAAATGTAATTTATTTATTTATTAAATTAATTTCATAGTTATTGTTTATTGTATATATTATTACTTATATACAAATAGCCTATTTTGGCATTAACACTATTTTAAAAATTTATACACTTTGACTATAGCTGCTAATGCGCTTAAACAAATGTGTATTATTTCAATTATTTCAATTATTTTTCCTGACATTGATTTTATGCAATTCATAAATATTTTCTTATAATATTAATATTTGCATTTTATACTTGGCATTTAATTGGTTGTTTGAAATATCAACTCTTTACCTAAAAATAGTAACTTGTTAATGACAATAAATTAATACGTAATACATCTAATTATTAAATTCATTGTTGGTATTTTCATCTTTCTCTCATTTGCTGAGTATTGTAAAGGAATTAAATAATTTAATATATTTACATTTAAATTTAATCTGCTGCTTAAGCGCAAAAAATTTTAAATGTAATTTATTTATTTATTAAATTAATTTCATAGTTATTGTTTATTGTATATATTATTACTTATATACAAATAGCCTATTTTGGCATTAACACTATTTTAAAAATTTATACACTTTGACTATAGCTGCTAATGCGCTTAAACAAATGTGTATTATTTCAATTATTTCAATTATTTTTCCTGACATTGATTTTATGCAATTCATAAATATTTTCTTATAATATTAATATTTGCATTTTATACTTGGCATTTAATTGGTTGTTTGAAATATCAACTCTTTACCTAAAAATAGTAACTTGTTAATGACAATAAATTAATACGTAATACATCTAATTATTAAATTCATTGTTGGTATTTTCATCTTTCTCTCATTTGCTGAGTATTGTAAAGGAATTAAATAATTTAATATATATATATATATATATATATATATATATATATATATATATTATTTATTTATTTATTTATTTGGGGGGGGGGTGTAGAGAAGAAGAGAGAAAGAGAAAGGGGCGCTAATTTATTTTTATTTATTTATTTATTATTAT
The DNA here is from genome assembly GCA_963930645.1 of Salticus scenicus. Lineage (NCBI taxonomy): Eukaryota > Metazoa > Arthropoda > Arachnida > Araneae > Salticidae > Salticus > Salticus scenicus. The sequence goes on from OZ005660.1 coordinate 16,102,503, forward strand.
TATTATTTATTTTATTTTATTTTATTTAACATTTATTTATTTATTTTATTTTTTGCAAACCTATAAAGAACGAAAGTTTGTAGGGGTTGTACATACTTTCTATTTTTAAATATTTTATTTTCATTTATTTATTAAAAGTATCAATTTCGATTAATCAAATACTTTAAGACGTACTTTTTAATTTTATCGTCTGCAAAATAATATAAATGCATATTTATAATAATTTATTATCTAGATATGTAGCTAATTTACTTATTTTAATTATGAAACACAAATTATTAAATGCTATAGTTATTTTATTATCAGCTTTACCTCACGGTATTTGATCACAGTTTTAATTTAGAGATAGCGACCGACTGGATAATACGTAAAAAAGGATATTTTTTTTATGCCGGGCCTGCATAAAAAATTTATTTAATTTATTCAATATTATCACTTAAAAATCTAATTGATTTTTAAAAATCTGGTGTGAAACAACCACACAACTTCCCCACATGTATTATATGCCCCACATTACCCTACATGTACTATATGCACTTTTTGAAGGTAATGTGATCAGAAGACTTAAAATTGACCTAACGAAGTTTAAACCTAAAACTTTTCCTGTAAGAGAAAGCTGATACACGTGTAAAGACATATAAAACAGAACTTACATATTGAGTTAAAAAAGAAAAAAGAAAAAAATCATTGGGGCCATTTTTTGAAACACCAATTTCTGAGATCTAAATCCGACCTACCTAATCAGGATGACTGTTAATTTTCTTGTAATAACCACGTAATACATGAGCGAGTCTATGTAAAATGGGTTTATGTAATAATTTTCCAGGAAATCGTTAGATCCATTTTTTGAGATACCGAGTTTTACGGAAACTTGGCATACTCAACTGTTGACTGCAAAACAACAATTACATACAAAAGTATATATAAAAGGGGGTTAATATGGCGTGTTTGAGAAAAATCCGCACAGCCGTTTATAAAGGAACGTATTTGCAAAACCTGAAATTGAGCTACTTATAAAGAACGCCTATCTATTTTCCTGAACTACCCAACTAATTTACACGAAAAGACATCTAATAGAGTGTTTATGCAGCAAATTTGAAAAAAAAAAATCGTTAGAGTCGTTTTTGAAATACGGACTTGCGGTCTCACTTCCGGTTTTCCACTTTTCACCAAAAGTTGGGAAAATCAGACTCAATTTTGAAGTTTCATAGTCATATCTTTATTAGTTTACGAGATATAAAAGTCAGAAGATTTCCCATATACGTGTACATACACATTCACACACACTCACCAATTGCCCAAAACCAGTTTTTTGGACTCAGGAGACATTAAAACATGTAAATCAGGTGACAACTCAATATCGAATTTTTGGGTCGAATACAAATCCATTACCTACGATAGTCGGATAATGGAAATAAAAATTGTCTACCTTTTTTTTTTATTATTATTTTAATGAACTTTACAATTTATAATTTAAATCGAGGGTTAATATTTCTGAAATTAAAACCGAAGTCAAGTTTTATCGAAGACGTTGCATATGTATATATATATATATATATATATATATGATACAGTGGGCGGATTCATTTTTGCCAATGTTTCAGCATTTTGCGTAATTTTCAACGCATAAAAAAATAATCACTAAAAATATTTACAACAATAAACACAATTACACTACTACATTACTTTACAATTACATTATGATAATTACTCTATTAGGTTGAGCAAAAATCCCAGAAAAAAATAACATAACAGGCACTCGGATTTTTTTTTTTTTTTTAATATATATATAAATAACAGAATTTAATCAATGGTAAAAAAAAAGGGGGGGGGCGCAAATTTAAGCACATAATAATAAACTTAATATTAACATGGAGGCATGAAATAGCTGATATCATTCAAATGCGTGACAGAATTTGCATTTTAAACCTCTTGGCGTGTTCTGTAAAATATTTAACAACCAGTCTAACCCCAAATAACAGAAAAGTATACCATTTTTATTTCCATTACCCGACTACCGTAGGTAATGGGAGTATTGTATTCGGTCAAAAATTTCGATATCGAGTTTTCACTTGATTTACATGTTTTAAGGTCTCCTAGGTCCAAAAAGTGATTTTGGTAATTGATCAGTATGTACTATATATGTGGAGAATCTTTTGACTATCATATCGTCTAAGCTGAGAAAGACAAAACGACGGAACTTCAGAATTGAGACTAGTGTGGTGCAGTCGGCAGCAAAATTATTGAAGCACATATCCAGATTTTTCATATATATATATACAGATTTCCTTACATTGATCGCTAATTTTTATCATCAAATTACTTTTTATAAAAAGCATAAAGACTAAAATCATTACTCGACAAATATTTACTAAACAAAACAGAATTAGGTGCACAACTTTTAAATTCGAATCAATTATTGCTAGTGCTTCAATAATTTTGCTGCCCTCTATATAATGGTTACATCGCAGTTGCGACCGGGACAGATGCGACCGGGGTTTAAATCGTAGCACTTGCGACCGAATTCTTAAATCTATGCACACCTGTTCATCGCAAGGTAGCTTTTCCGACCGCTATAATTAAAGGTATGGCAATCGCTGTGTCAATGGTTGGTTGGAGGATTAAGGCCGATTGACTCCTTATGTGTCCTAGGCCTATAGGGGGAATGCCCTCCGTGGGGGTCTTTCTAAGGGGTCCTAGCCCGTATTTACGCGAGTTTCGGAGGAAACCACGGAAAACTCCGAACGGCTAGGCCGATGAGCGCGACCTGGGATCGAACCCGGCACCTCCCATCTACCAGCTTTGAGCGCAGAACCGCTCGGCCGCTGGTGGGCCCCTGTGTCAATGGATATATCCCGCAAAAGATCACCATAATTCCCTTAGCAATGCACATTAGATTTAATGAACATTATTTCAAAACGACATATTTGTTGTTGAATTTTTCTCGCCAAAAAGATTAAATATTTTACTATGCAAAAATCATTTAAAATATGTTATAGTATAATAACATAACCAAAATTCTATTAATAATTACATAAATACAATGATGGTGCACAATCATTTTTGCAATCATTATTATAAACTATTAAAATCATCGAATCCGGAGCATATTCAGATTTATTTATTAGATATCCTTATTAATAAAATTATAACTTTTACAAAAGTACATATATTTGAGTTAATGAAAAATTTCATTAATCTTAAAAAAAATAAACATAAAATAAAATAAAATAAAAATAAAAATAAAATAAATAAAAATAAAATAAATAAATAAAAATAAAAATAAATGAAGAAAAGTATCTATGAAATACCATTGAAAGAAATTTAGCCATTGATATTTAGTCAGACCCTGATTAGTGCATATTAGATTTGAGGATCAATCGCTCAACAAGTGACGCTGTGATCCCATTTTCTCAAAATTTTTAACGTGACAGTATGGGACAAAATTTCGTATAAATGTACGTAATGAGTTATTCTTAACGTGTGACTGTAAAATTAATATGAATTATTGATAAGAGTAGTAGTAAACTAGAAAAAAAAATTGTGCATGTGAGAGCATCACTTGCCCCTCCCCCCCCCCTCCGGGGAGAGTAAATTTTCAATATGGGTATCTTTCGAAAGGTCTCATCAATACCTTTAAAACGAATGGTTTAACTATAGATCTGTGATAATTTGAAACAAAGTTATCGATTTTTATTTACATTAACGAAAAAAACTTAGAAAAAAAAATTGCATTTCTTCTGATAATTGCAAAAAGAAATTACTTTCTTTCGGCATTTAGTGATATAATGCTGGCAGGTAAAAATCGTCTGCATTTATAATGGAAAATAATTTGATAATTTAATAAATAATTTCTATTGAATAAATTTTGTGTAAAACTATATAGAAGAAAGTCATGTGGTGGCCACATCATACTAGTTTCTCTGCAGATGTTTTAAGTTATAGGAATGTAGATTTATGATGAGTTTAGTGGACGTTTAGCTGGCGCCTTTAATGTAGTATTATTTTGATATTATTCTGTTTGTGATAAGAATTAAACAGTAAAACTACAAACACTAAGTTTGAAATCCATTCTTGTACACTTGAACTTCCCAACACACATAAATAGTTAAAAATATTATTAATCCATTTTGCAGATTTTTAAACTTTTACTTTAGTTATAACTCAGTATTAGTAATTACACTTTTAAATCTTTTTAAAATGGTTTACCATATACACACACAGTAGTGTGACAATTAAATTTACTTTATTTTATAAATTAAAAATATTTCCCATGATTTTTAGAGGAAGTATTAATTTTCATTTAGATTCGGGTTTTGTTGCGGCTGAGGGGTTCTACGCTCAAAACTGTTAGACATGAGGTACCAGGTTCGATCCCAGGTCACGCCCGTCACCACAGCCGTTCGGAGTTTCCGTGGTTTTCTTCGAAACTTGCGTAAATATATTAATTTTAATTTGAATTATGGGAATATGGTCGATTGACTGTTATAGGTCCCAGGCCTGGCGGGGAGTGCCCTCCATGGGGGTCATTCTAAGGGATCTTAGTTCGTATATACGCAAGTTTCGAAGGAAACCGCAGAAAACTCAGAACGGCTAGTCCGACGAGCGCTACCTGGGATCGAACCCGGCACCTCACGTCTACAGCTTTGAGCTCAGAAATGCTCGGCCGCTGGTAGGCCAAGCGTAAATACCGGCTAGGACCCCTTAGAAAGACCCCACGGAGGGCACTTCCCTTAGGCCTAGGACTTACTGTAATCAATCCGCCCTATTCCCAAATCCAATCCAGTCGGGTTTCGGGTGCGGGTGCGGGTATAAAGAAATCGGCTTCGAGTGGGATGCAGGTTGCCGAAAATTCTTTAGTGCGGGTTCGGGTCGGTTTTCAGGTCGAATAAAATTTATTTGTCGGGTTCGGGTCGGTTTTCGGGTCGAATAAAATTTATTTGTCGGGTTCGGGTCGGTTTTCGGGTCGAATAAAATTTATTTGTTGGTTTCGGGTTGATTCAAAATTCACTTGTCGGGTTCGGGTCGGGTAATTGACGGTTCAAGGAGTGGTGTGAGTGAAAGTTACCTAAATTATTTGGAATAAACTTTTGAATTTAATAACAGTTTTCAATAGAGCAGGCGCATGTCTATGAACAAGCAACGCTATTCTGATCTTCTGCACAACTTCTGCGAATGTAGGTAAAATATCTTCTCTCCATGTGAAATGTCAGTATATTTTATACGAAAATAAAATTAAAAATAAATTTGAGGCACTGAAATTTATTACTCGTATATTATTCAAATAATATAATTTTAATTAATTCTTTCTTCTATAATCATGACAAAAGATATCTTTTTATATTACAAAGTATTTTGAAATTGTTTTTCTGTTAAAAGCTCAAACAGTAATATTAAGTACTGTGATCTAAATTCACTATTTAAAAAATATTTTTGATAATAAGTTTTTAATTATAATATATTATTAATTATTTTTTCTATAATTACTGATTAAAATAACTTTTTATATAAAAAATAATTTGGGGGTGGTAGTTTAGGTGTTAACCCCGACTGAGAACATGAGGGTCGACAACCATGACCTGGGATCGAACCCGACACTTCCTGTCTACCAACGTGGACAGCAGAACTGCTGGGCTTATTGATTATAAAAGTCCAAATAAATGTATTCAGCGATTTCATCTAATTTAATTATAAAAAATTACTTTCTTAATAAATAAATTAGCTTTTTAATTGAATATTTTATTAAATAATTTTTCAACTGGCCTTTTTTTTTTTTTTTTTTTTTTTTTTTTTTTTTTTCAATAATTATTCATAGAAAATAAAATCTTTTCATATTAAAAGTGTTTTAAAATAAATTGTTCTATTAAAAGCAGAAACAGTTGTATTAAGCAATCTCAGCTAAATTAATTATTAAAATTTATATTTTTGATAATTAATTTAGTTTTTAGATAATTAATTCAGTCTTATATTAGATGTTTTAAATATAATAATTTTAATTAGATCCTTAACTAGCTTTTTTTCATAATTATTCACAAAATAAATTCTTTTAATATTAAAAGTGTTTTAAAATATTTTTTTCTAATGAAAGCAGAAACAATTGTATTAAGAAATCTCAACAAATTTAATTATTAAAATTTATATTATTCTTAATTCAATTAGTCCTTAGATAATTAATTTACTCTTTCTTTGAAAGTTTTTTTAAATAAAACAATTTTAATTAGATCCTTATTTCTATAATCAGTTATAGAAAAAAATATTTTTATGTTTAAGAGCATTTTGAATTAGATGTTTCATTTTAAAGCTCGAACAATAGTATTACATAGCTGCCAATTTTTTAATTTATTCCGGAATGTTGTTAGTTCCGCCGCTTTTTCACTCCGTAATATTTTTAGAGTGATTTTCTTAATATTTAATCGTAATTATATATATCGAAAAAAATTTTCTACAAAGATTACAGTGTGAAAAAAAGTACGGTGATAAGAACATTCCGGAATAAATTTAAAAACTTGGCAGCTATGTATTAAGCAATATCAATTAATTTAATTATTAAAATTTTACATTTTTAATAGTTAAATTATTTTTAATTTGAATGTATTAATAAATGATTTTTTAATTATTATTTTTTATATATAATCATTTAATTAAAAAAAAAAGTTTTTTCATTCAAAGTATTTTGGTGGTTATGGTTTAAGCGTTAAAGCCTATTGACGACATGCAGGTCCTAAGCCTGAATGAAATGCCTTTCATGAGAGTTCTTTCTAATGAGCCCTGGTCTGTATATACGCGAGTTTCAGAGAAAACCATGGAAAATTGCAAATGTCTAGGTTGAAATGTGGGACCTTGGATCGAACACGGCAAAAGAAGCCAATCAGAGCCCACCAGTGGCTGAGCGGTTCTGCGCTCAAAGCTGGTAGACGTGAGGTGCCGGGTTCAATCACAGGTCACGCTCGTCGACCTAGCCGTTCGGAATTTTCCGTGGTTTTCTCAGAAACTTGCGTAAATACGGGCTAAGAACCCTTAGAAAGACCTCCACAGAAGGCATCCCCTATCAGGCCTTGGACCCTAGAGTAGTCAATCGGCCTTATTCCCAAACACTAACACCAATCTATCAACTTGGAGGGCAGAAACGCTCTGCTACTGAAATAGGCCTTTTAATTAAAAGTCCAAAAAATTGTATAAAGTAATTTGAACTAATTTAATTATAAAAAATTATATTTTTAATAAATAAATTTTTATTTTTTAATTAGAATATTTTGTTGAATTATTTTTTAAAACTAGCTTTTATTATTACTATAATAAAAAATATCTTTTAATATTAAAATCATTTTAATAAAGATTTTTCTATTAAAAGACGAAACAATAATACTAAACTATCTATGTCTCTCTCCCTCTCTCTCTCTCTCTCTCTCTCTCTATATATATATATATATATATATATATATATATATAAATTAGTTAAATTAATTTTCTAGATTTTATTTATTTATTTATTTATTTTAATCTTTAATTATTTACAGAAAGAAAAAAACAATATTATATAGTATTTACAGTATTTAGAAATACTTTTTACTTTCCGAACACTATAGTGAGGAAAGTATTGTAATCATGTCAAAAATCCGAATATCAGATTTTGATGTTTCTATACGTTTCGAGGTCCCCTGAGTCCGTTTCCACTATTTTTGAGATGATGTATGTATGTGTGTGTGTATGTGTGTATGTGTGTATGTATGTGTGTATGTGTGTATGTGTGTATGTATGTGTGTATGTCTGTGAGTGAACACGCTAGCGTCTAAACGCTTCGTTCAAATAAGCTGAAAGTTGGTACGTATATCGTAAGTCACCATAGTACGAACCCTATAGATTTTGGTGAATCTAGCACTTATAGTTTTTTTACAGGGCCACAAAGAAAAATTCTTTATCATTATGGCCTATGGGACCAAAATCTTAAAAGTGCGATAGCATCTAAACGCCTTATTCAATTGAGCAAAAACTTTATACCCATATTATAGGTCACAGATACTCAATCTGTATAGATTTTGGAGAATCTAGCACTTATAGTTTTTTTACAGGGGCACAAAGAAAAATTCTTTATCACAAAGGCCTATGGGGCCAAATTTTTAAAAGTGTGATAGCGTCTAAACGCCTTATTAATCTGAGCAAAAAAATTGTACACATGTTGTAGGTCGCATTTGCACCAACTGTATAGATTTTGGTGAATCTAGAACTTACAGTTTTTTTACAGGGACACAAAGAAAAATTCTTTATCATTATGGCCTATGAGACCAAATTTTTAAAAGTGCGATAGCATCTAAACGCCTTATTCAATTGAGCTGAAAATTTGTATGAATATTATAAATCACTGTTGCACTAACTATAAGCATTTTGGTGAATCTAGCATTTATAGATTTTTACATGGACACAACGAAAAATTCTTTATCATTATGATCTAAGGGCTCAAAGTTCAGTAGCGTTAAATAAAACCTCGTGTGATATATGGAGAAAAAAACACTCTATTATGGTTTTCTCTCTTATGTTTGTTTAGCAATTCCTCTTTCTTTATTTTATCTACAAAACTGTTAGTTACTCAATGTTCGGAAAGTCGAGTGGAGTCACTCCAGATTTTTTTAAATTAAAAGCTCAAATAGTTATATTAAGCAAATATTAAACATTTTGATTTTTAATAAGTGCAATCATTTTTAATTATATTTTTATATTAAATAATTCTTTGATTATTATTTTTTTTTTATAACCTCCCACAGAATTATTATTATTATTATTATTATTATTACTAGCAGGCTTTGCCCGCTTCGCTGGACATTAAACTTAAAGGAGTTGTCAAAATCCCATATCTTTATTAATAACCTAAGTTCTCGCTGTGATTGGTAGATGTTTTCTCGCTCGCAACGTGAGGAGTCTAGGTCTCCACTGTCTTCGGCACAACTTACCCACTTCTTACTTCCCCTTCCTCAGCGGGTGAGTTCGAAGTTTTGAAAAATCACACTAATGTACATAATGCGTGCACTTAATCAATATCGAGTCTGGGTCCTCACTGCCTTCGGCACAACTTACCCACTTCTTACTTCCCCTTCCTCAGCGGGTGAGTTCGAAGTTTTGCAAAATCCCACTAATGTACATAATGCGTACACTTAATCAATATCCGCACACCAAAATTCGCCATTCTAAGATAATTGAAAGCGAATTCAAATGGAAAAACATGTTTTTACACATGTTTATTGGGAACGACTTCAGTGAAACCCCACAACGATATTTGGCGATTTTTTTTGTTGGCGATTATGGCTAAATCATAAATCTAAAAATCATAAATCATATATGATAAATGATAAAATGATAAAACATAAAATCATAAATCCAAAATAAACAACATATTAGGCTGCCATATTATATCGCAAACAGTCCAGAACGACATCGTTATCCTTCAAAACGGCGCCAAAGAAAAATCGCCAAATTCAGCTGTTGGGTTATACTAAAGTTATACCGTTTATTGCCCTCCGACTCCGAGAATTGGGGGGGGGGGGGGTGATTTAGAATTTCGTGAAATCCAGTTACAATAAGTGCCGGATGCAAACAAACTATTTACGCGCCAAATTTCGTGACCACAGAAGTCTTTAATAGAAAATATTACAAATAAATAAATACAAAAAGCACAGCTTTAGTATGGGACCCCTTTGGATAATTTAAATATTTTAAGCCATTTTTGCGATGAACTGAGTTGGCTATCTCAACTGTGCAATTAAAGATCTTGGCGAGAAACGTCCGAGCTACGTCGGTTCCGAATTTGAAATTTTCCCAAAGGGATCCAATACTAAAGCTGTTCCATACACAAAATAAATAAATAAAATAAAATAATAAAATAAAATAAAAAATCTTTTCTGATATCTACAAAATAAAAATAAAAATAAAAAATCTTGATAAAATCCAAATTATAATCATTTACAATTAATGGGAGAACATAAAATAACCCTCATAAGGTACACAATAACAACAAAAAATTTTGTTTTACTACAGGAAAGAAAAGTACTGCTTAATTAAATAAAAATATTAAACTAATGCCAAATATCTCAATGAAAATATTTATCTGCGTGCAAATTCTTCATAAAAAAAAAAAAAAAAAATCGCCAACTTTTGTAGGTATTTTTCTCTCTAATTTTTGTTGTTATTCACGTGAAATTAAAAATATTTCATTTTATTTCTCGAAAATAAATATATATATAAATGCATATTTATAAATATAAAACCTTTTACCGAATCCGCGTTAAAAAACGGAAAAAATTTAAAATAAATTAGAAATATCAGACCTATATTTATAAATTTGATACCAAATGAAAGGGGTGATTTTTCTGAATACAGGGGTGCAAACAGTTTTTCGATGCGACAATTAGATTTTTAAAAAGTAACGAAAGTATGAAATTTAAGTGGCAATGGAAAATCGGAAAAAGGGGAAAATAAATTAGAAGTATCAGACCTATCGTTACAAATTCAGTACCAAATGAAAGAGGTGATTTTTCTGAATCCTGGGGTGTAAACAGTTTTTCGATACGACAATTAGATTTTTTAAAATTAACTAAAGTATGAAACTTAGATGGCAACACTTCATATCAATCTTTTCATAATTTGTCATGCGAATCACGCGAATACAAAAGTCTTTAACTTAAAAAATTATTTTTATATTTTATTTTTCCATTCAAAGCATTTTAGGGAAAAAATATTCATGGCGCATGCGCAGGCGTTTTTTACCCACAATTTAAACACTTATTATAATTTTGAAAATTTTTATAGATATAATTTCAAGTTGGGTGAAGACCTAAGTTTCTGCCAAGCGCCGTTGAATTCCGTCCAGCCGTTCTCGAGTGATGCCCGGACAAACGCGTTTTAGTCTTTTGAATTTCTGAAAAGTTGATAGATATAATTTTAAGTTGGGTGAAGACCTAAATTCCTGCCAAGCGCCGTTGAATTCCGTCCAATCGTTCTCAAGTGATGCCCGGACAAAAAAAAAGCGACATTCGGACACGATGACACACACACACACACACACACACACACAGGCAAAATTTTCTGAAGTCATTTTCGGCTTTCATGGGGTGTGAAACGTGAAGATATCGCAAAATTTTTCGATTCCGACAAATTTACAGACAAAAGTCTGATTTTATTAATATAGATTATTAAAAGTATTTTAATACGGATTTTTCAATTAAAAGCATCCTTATAGATTGATTCATTTATATACTAAGTAATAATGGCTAAATCTTAGCAAAAATGTAAAACATGTTGAAAATATTAGAGAAATGGAAGTATATATGGCCAAGCCTGTAACGTTAAGCAATGGTGCTTTATCCCACTTTTTGCCTACATTCTAAAGCAGTGCGGAATCATCTGTCAATGTTCATTGCAGTGACGTCACGTGCGCCTGCTTTATTCTACATAAATGTAGGTGCAATGTTCAAACACGACTTGAGTGGGAGGTACCCCCCCCCCCAACACACACACATATAAGGAGTTATTTGTCAAATAAAATTGTTTCTTAACCTGGTTTGAAATCTTTTTAACGTAGGTTTATATACAATTAATACTTGTTATCTCATCCCTTGTTCTGTAGTCTGTTTTTATAAAATTGAATTACAAGATAAGAGAAACCATGTGAGTGCCACACTAGATTATTAAAGTAGGGAAAAGAACAACTAAAATACTAGCGAATACTAGCACTCCCTCCCACCTCAAGCTACGCGCCAGAATTACATTACAATAATTGTATATCATTAAAAAAAAAAAAAAACCTCTTTTTTAAATTTATTGACTTTTGTACGCATTTGGCTTTTTATTTAGTAAATAAATTCAGTTTTGTTAACTCTTTTTAACGAATTTAATCAGCGAAGCCTCCCCCCTCCCCCCCCCTTACACATAAACACATCTCCTGTGTTGCACCTGCTTTCGGATACATCCGGTCGCAAGTGCTACCCTCAAACGAAAACGGTCGCAAGTGCTACGATTTTAACCCCGGTCGCATCTGTCCCGGTCGGAACTGCGACGCCAATTTTCCTAACTTTTGGAGAAAATTTTAAAACCGGAAATTGAACCACAAATCCGTAGCTCAAAAACAGCTCTAAGGGTTTTCTTGAAAATTGCTACATAAACCTTATTTTAGATATCTTTTAGCATGTATTATTTGGTTATCAGATGAAAATTTACAATCATCCTGATTATGTAGATCAGTTTTTGATCTCGGAGAGGGGAAAAAATACACACACACACACACACACACATATATATATATACACACACTTTCTCTCTCTCTCTATCTCTCTCTCTCTCTCTCTATATATATATATATATATATAATCTGGAATTTTTCTTCGTTGAATAAAAGATAAAGGATAAATCACAAACAATATTTGGGTCATTGCCCAACGAATACCTTCAGTCTCGATGAGTTTACCGAAATTTCTGGTAGATACCCCGCAGGTTATATAATCCAGTTTTGCACCAGAAATTTCAATTGATAAATAAATTTATATTTGTGCGAGCTCTTCCTTCGAAAAAGTGTAGATTTCACTATTAAATAAAATTTTTGGTGGAGAAATGACACGTCTTACCTGCGGGTTATCTACCAGAAATTACGGTAATTTTAATAATTAAATTAATATCATTAACTTATTATTATTAGCACACAGAAATAAATAAGCATTTTAGAAAAGTTTTTAAAATCGACTCTTTGTAAAATAATTTAGAACATTTAACACAATCGCAAAACCGCCATATATATTTATATGCTATTAATAATGAAGGACATACAGTAAGGGAAAAAAAAAAAAGCCGCACTGCAGAAAATTGACTTATACCTTTTTTATTTGTAATAACTTCAAAACTAACGGTTGAAAAAAATAAAACTGTAATACAAATAAAACATAATGCAATAACCATACATTTTGTATTCGATTATGATTTATTATATGATACAAATAAGTTATATTTTAGTACATGAAATAAAACTATTTATTTGTTAGATCTAAGCAATTTTTTAATAAAAATATTTATTGAGTTATTCCACCTTTATATGGAATTACTGCTTTAATGCGCAATGGCATAGTATTATGCAGTGTTTTAATATAAATATCAGAAATTTCTCTGTGCCAAATATCATAAATATTTTTTTCTAGTCCTGTAGGTTGCAATTTTTTAATCCTCGCCTCTTTCCTGCGCTTTTTTATAGACTAAACATTTTCGAGCGGATTGAGATTAGGGCTATTTCCAAGTCTGATGAAAAAGAAATTCTACGATATTTTTTGTAGGATTTAACTTAAAGTTAAAAAAGATATGACTGCTTACAGAATTATAGGTGCTCATGGGATAGGATAGGTAGTTTTAACAATTTGAATTGAATAAACCTCACCACAGGCGCCCTTTAGTATGGTACAATATCATCTTGAAATGCTGTTCACGGAAAAGTCTGAGATACCTTCAAAATAGTCGGCCAGGCGCCTTTTTTATAATGGCCGCGTTTTATTTTGAGTTAATTGATCCCTTGAGCATAAAAATTTGGCCTACTCATTTAAAATTTATGCACCTCCGCACCATAATGTACGGAGAATGTGTCACTGTTTTATGAATGCAATTTTCAATCATTCGGTCACATTTTTATCATCTTACTATTTTTTTTTAATTAGCCCGAAATAAAATAAACTTCGCTCATCAGAGAAAACCAGTTCGGTCTAAAAATTAACTGATAATTTTTTTTAATTTTTGTGGTCAACTGAAGTCTTGTTTAATTCTTTTCCTTAGAAATGGCTTTTTTTTTTCAGATCTTCTGGCTTTTAACATACTTTGTTTAATTGTTCCCGCACTGTTTTTGAAGAAATTATTTTGCTATGCACTTTTTAAAATCTTTTCTAAGTTATGAGCATGTACAAATCGATTTTTTTAAACTTTTGTTTCTCAACTTGCCATCAACTCCCTTGGATGGGCAACATGGCCGCCTATAAAGACACATTTTGTATTTTAAACAGCCAAAAATTTTATATCTTCCTAAAAATCATCTCAGGAATATTTCGTTAACATTTAATTAATTTGCCATCCCACGTATTAAAATATTTTTGGACTTTCATTCTAAAATTAATACTTTTGTGGCATCGTTAAATGCCTTATACAGGTCATTTTTGATATACTTTCTAAAATTATAATTTTTCTGACAGTTGCATTTTATTTTTAACACTGAGCTCATTCCTAAAGTGTACATGGACGGCGGCGTAAATTTGTTCGGAAATTCGCTTTTTAAATGATAAAATTGGCGGTTGCAAAAAAAAGAAAAGGAAAATATCCAAGTGCGCCTTTTTTTTTTTTTTTTTTTTTTTTTGGCGCTTAGTGTATTTACAAACAAATATTCTGTCGGCCGGTTCCCCAGCCATACATGTGGCTAGAATGCCATGCATCTTAAATTTAATAAACATTATTTAAAAATTCTATTTATTATTGTATTTTATTGATCTGAAAAACCTTAATTATCTAAATAAAGAATTAAAGTATTAAAATTTAAAGTAACAAAAAAAGTATAAGGACTTTATAAAAGTTTAATTAATAATTATACAAATGTACTTACAGTGCATAATAATTTTAATAACAATTTTAAAATAGTTTTTTCAAACCGTCAAGCTGCAGTAATCGAATATATCGGATATTCAGATTTATTTATTAACCCATTTTATGCCATTGTCCTATTTGAAAGACAGCTGAAAAATAGCATATAGAGATCAGAATTTGCTTGGTGCGAATATTTTGTCAGCTGGAATATATAATGGTATATATAAGCTTCTGCTAGCGCGTTATGTGTCTCACCTCCTCCTCCTCCACCATCTGGAATCTTTGTTTAATCATTACATTAGGTGGCGTGGTTTATCTTCTCTCTGTGGTTGAAAATTCTTTTTGGAGAACTATCATGTAAATAAAATGTATTATACAGATAAAGCAAAACTTTATACTCGGAAAGCTCTTTTCACTATTGAAGAGAACACTAAAACATATAAGTGCAAATTTCATACTCTTTATTTCAATGTCTTGCGTACCAGGTGGATAAAATTTCTTATATAAAATATAAATATATTTTTTTTTCTAATTTTGTTGTATTTAGTTTATTTAGGTTGAATTAACCTTAAAAATTATAATTTTTCTCAAATTTAATCAAAATAAATAAATTGGGATAAAATGGATTAAAGATAACTTAGAGCTATAACTTTTACAAAATTATATATATTCGTTATAAATTTTACTAATATGTTATATTTTAAAAGTTTAAATTAGGAGTATACTTTTTTAAAAATAAATTTTATTTATGAATTATAATGAATTAATTTTTAATTGTTGTACTTAATATAAATTAATTATTAAAATAAAATTAATGTAGCAATGAGAAATGTTACTTTATATTATTATACATAAATTATTGATTAATTTACACATTAATATTTTTAATTGTATTTTATTAAAATGTTTAAACAGTAAATTAGCTATTTAATAATCTTTGTAATAATGTTCGTCATATATCATAATGCATAATTACAATTAATAAATTAATTTATATTTCCTTAGTTTATGTACTTAGAATGTATATGCTAATTTAAATTATTAAATTATTATTACCTGTATCGCATATGGGATATTAAAATATATATATATACATAAAGTTAATTAAATAAATAACATAATATCTTGAATATTTATTGCAAAATGCATTTAACAAAAATGTATAAATTATAAATAATTATTCACGCCTTTCTTATGTACTGCAATTTAATTTAAATTAATAAATCGTCGTGAGTTATATTATAAATGAAATATTAAATAATAATAATATATATATAAAAAAAAAGGTTTAATAAATTTATACCTAGCATATTAATAAAGTGTCGATTATAATTTGGAACTGTTTTATTTTTTATTTTATTCTATTTTATTTATTTATTTTAATGTTCACCATATTTCACCGCAAAATTATAAAATGGATTTCTATGTTTTAAGTGTTCAAAAACTATCAGAGATATTTTCTTTTTCATTCGTTTAGTGGAAAAAATAAATCTTAAAAACTAATTAATGTACTGGGGGAAAAAAAAAGAAAAAGAAAGAAAGAAGAAAATATGAGATAAAGGCATTTTATAATTCTAGAATAGAATTTTTAGCATTAAACAAAAATAATTTGCAGCTAATTTGTCCTCGCCCCCTTTACTTGAAAATGAGTGACGTATACGTAGAGTGACGTTCGACGTTCTTTTATAATAGAAATATGTAGATTTTTTTTTCTTCTCTTTCTTTCTTTCTTTTTTTTTTTTTTTTTGATGAAATACATAAAATTCACTATTAAAAAAGGTAAATAAACAAAATAAAATAGTGATAATTTTAATAAAGAAATATCCCAGACAAACAGATTTTAAACAGAAAAAAAAAAAAAAAAAGATAATAATAATATATTGGAATCCGGTTAAATTTAAGGGGCCGTGCCCTTAGCGACCGTGCCCTTAGCGGAAATCTATAAACCCGTGTCTTTAGTGGAAATGTTATCCCCCCCCCTCGGTGGCGTGCTTTTATCATACGTGCCTTTAGCGGAAATGCATAATAAATTAAAAAAAAAAAAAAAACTCTCAGTTTTCCTCCACACTTTATCCACATTTACCACTGGCTATATTTTGCTTCAGAAGTAACCTGTCTCAAAAATAGGTATGCTTGCTGTAGATTAATCCATTATTTGAGGGAACGGTGATCTGTAACCATATAAAGTTTAATGAATCACAGTACTCCATACGAAAACGTACATTATTGCCATTTTATGATTTTATTTAAGTTTTTGGAAATATAATTAAGCATTACACATTTTAAAACGAAAACGAAAAATCAGGAGGTACACATTGATTATCAACACTTTCCAACTGTACGTACTCGTTGTATCGTATAACATTCTATGTTCTTTGTCTATATTATCACACAATGGATAGACAAAAAGACAGACATATAGACTAATTGAATTCATAATCACTCTGAAACATTGTTGGAAAGTGTTAAAAAGGAATAACACAAACAGAAATGCTGCTTTTAATTTCCTATTTGCACCCCTTAATATTTCGAAACTTTTTGCTTAGCCCTGTAAATCTGGAGGTTAAGCATATTATAGTTAATACAAAACATTTTCTTAACATATAAACAACAAATGCGAATTTATGATTTTTTGATGAAGTTACTTAAATGTGATTTATAAAAATGTCTTCCCTAAAGCGCAATGCATTATCATTTTTTGGATGTCCATCATCTACACAAACCAGTGGCATAGGCTCTATTAGAGCCCTTTTAAGTATGGAAATTCAATAAAGAATTTGAATAACACATATCATTAATAAAATAAAATAAAATAAGAACTAGTATGTTGTGGCCACCACAAGACTTTATTTTCCTATACAAATTCACTAAGTGCAAATAATTAGTTTTTACCTTAGAGAAAACTAACGCTAAATATCCAAAGAAAGACAGTTTTATTAGCTATAAATGACATCTTAAAAAATGCATTTTTATAGTAGTTATCTCACTTATCAAGTTTCGTACAGTTATATGCTATAGAAGTTGAGATATAGCTTTCCCATTATCGAGGAAATTTGCAGTATAGCAATGCCACCTATTGGCCAATAAGCATCCAAATTGAATCAGCATAATGTCTCATAATGGCCTTCACATATAATCACGTTTTGTTTGATTATACAAAATAGAACCTGAGACATAGCCTCCTCTTAAATTGCAGAAATCACTGTATAGCAGCGCCATCTGTGGAGCAGTTGACACCAAAAGTTGGCAGACACTCATTAAGTTAAGGTGCATCAACATATAAATTTATATTCAATTCTGTGCAGTAGTTCCTGAGATATAACTTTCCCTTAAACTGCAGAAATCGCTGTATAGCAGCGCCATCTGTCGGTCCATAAGCATTTAAATTGAATTAGCATAATGTCGCACAATGGTCTTCTCTTATATCAAGTTTTGATTGATTATACGCAATAGAACCTGAGATATAGCTTTCCCTTGAATTGTGGAAACCACTATATATCAGCGCCAGCTGTTGAGCGGTTGGCAAAAAAAGTTGATAGGCACTGATTTAGCTCAAGGTGCATCGACATGTAAATTTATATGTAATTCTGAGCAGTAGTTCCGGAGATACAGTTGCCACAAAATTTTTGTCACACACACACACACACACAGACAGACGGACAGACAGACATTTTCTAAAAGTAGTCAAATGGTGTTCTAGACCTCTCAAAACGTATAAATCCACCGAAAACCGGAAGTCGAAAATTTTTACGAATCCAATACTTTCTTCTATTGAATATAGAAGAAAGTAAAAATAAAAAAATCATAAAATATTTACGGACGCTGGAGGCGGACAAACGGACAGTAGAGTAGACAAATATTCTAATTCAAATCATATTCACGTTTTAAAAAATGGTAGAATAAACGCTTAATGTAAACGAAAATGCAATTCAGCAAATTTCCAACAACAACCCTCAGTGTCAACTGAATATTTTTGTTTGACTCTGTAAATCTAATGCTAATCATACTACATTCTATAGAAAGCATTCTTTTGTGCATTCGAGTAACATATTTCAATCTGCCACACGCACACCTTCTTATTTCCGCTAAGGGCACGGCTTCTTATATTCCTCTTTCTTTCCTTTCACCCCATTCCGCTAAGGGCACGTTCCGCTAAGGGCACTGTCGCTAAGGGCACGACACCAAATTTAATTCCATATTTAGGATTCAATCAGTGGAATATGTTTAGTTTTCCTCTTCAGCTGAATACGCCAAATTCATTGACTTATCTGTTTATTTTTCGCTCTCATTCTTATCGTTATCATAATATATATGTATATATATAAATATAATAACAAAAAGAAGTATTATGCAAAATAAACCGATGATTAAATATGCCATAACAACCAACAAGAGTCAAACAGGTTACTAGTTAATTAAAATAAAATTATTTAAATAATTTAACCAGTAATATTTTAATTTAGATAGAAGAAAAATACTCACTTTAAAATAATTCCTATAGAATACAAGCTACATAGAAACATTACAAGGAGTTTTTTAAAATTGTAAACAAGAGTTTTCTATCCGATCTAACAATAACAAAATGAACCAAGAGAAATTTCATGAAACATAAAATAAATAAATAAATAAAATGCTCAGAATATAGAGATAAATTGTCAGAGGGTCTTCATCTCTACCTAGAAATAAAAAACATTTTGTGACAAAGTATATTACGAAAATATCACAAGGATACCCCACCTTCAATTTAAATATTAAATTTCAATGAAAATAAAGGAAATAAGATAAATTTAAACATGCAATTAGAATAAGCAGAGCTTCACCAAAAATAAAATTATCATACATATATATATATACCCTCCTGCTCAAAAATTTAGAAAAATTTACAAACGATCAGTTTTTTTTTTTTTTTTTTTTTTTATCTAAAAACTTATCTCTTGATTAAATGTTTTCAAACGTTATGTATTTAAAGAACTGAGCCTTCGTCATGTTTTTCAGTAAAGATTGGTTTAAGACAACATTTAGGAGGTCAGTAACAAATTCAGCAAAATCAATAATGTTTGTGATCACCTTGTATGATTAAATGAACGTAATTATCTGTAACTTTAGGATATGTTAATATAGACCACTTATAATTCGTGGATGAATTTGTCTGACAATAGCATGTTAAATAACGAAAATATAAGCATTTATTTTAAAACTCCCCAAAAAATCTTTTTTTTTTTTTTTTTTTTTTGTAAAATACAGAATTTTAAACGAAAATTATTCCCACTTCCCGATAAATTCAAAAAACACTTTTGAAAAAATATACTGAAAATCCAATCATTTGAACCACGTTCCCAAAAGTACTTTTTTGAGAAAAACCCCTTATAAGCTTGTAACTCTAACATTCTTTTGTTTATTTACTAAGGTTTGTGAAATCGTAAGGGGTAAAGAATTTTTGCAAAGTGGTTAAAATAATAGGACCTTCAAGTTAAACACGCATCATGTGAAAAAACCCTTATGAAATTTTCAACTTTGGAAAATATCTAAAATCTAGCTCATTCTTTTGCCTACAATTTGCTTAATTTTTACTGTACTCAAATGAATTTTTGGTAAAAATTGCCCAATATATCTAGCTTTCAACCTATGTGATAAATTTTTTTTCCTATCTTTGCTCACGTGTGCAGTGAAAACGTTTTTCATAAAAATACTCCTATTTCCTGATATATTTAAGATATTTGTATTCCGATTGCAGTATATTATTTCAAAAGTGTTCTTTGAATTCATCTGAAAGTGGGAACAATTTTCGTTAAAAACTGTGTATGTTATAAATAAAAAACATTCCGATTTTTTTTTTTTTTTTTTTTTTTTTTTATAGAGTTTTAAAATAGAGGCTTATATTTCCGTTATTTAACGTGCTATCGTTACACAATTTCATTCACAAATTGTACTGGGTCTATATTAACATATTCTAAAGTTGCAGTTCATTTCTTTCACTTAACGATACAGGTTGAAAACAAACATTATTGATTTTACTGAATTTGTTACCGACCCCCTGAATGTTGTTTTAAACCAATCTTCACTGAAAAATATGAGGAAGACTCAGTTCTTCTTTAAATACCCAATGTATGAAAACATTTCATCCAGAGATAAGTTTTTAAATTGAGAAAAACTGGTCATTTGCAAATATTGCTAAACTTTTGAGCAGGAATGTGTATGTGTGTGTGTGTGTATATATATATATATATATATATATACAGTGTTTAACCTGGCAAAAAAATTACTTTAGCATTTTAGCGAAAATAGGCAAGCACTATTTCAGCTTTTTCGAAAGTTAATTCTTTGGATACCATTGATTTCTTTTACTTAGCTTTATTATCCTCAGTTTTGTTTTCTATTCCTTTTGTTCATTGATGATTTTAACCAAGCATCCATATTTGTGACTTTAAAATATGAATCAAGGAAACTATGTTTTGATTTTATCAATAGAAAAAGAGGTATTCATATCATATGTGTAAAAGGAAAAAGCAATTTAAAAATCAAGTAAAGTGTAGTGGTAGATAATCGTGAAATACTAGTGCTAAAATGCTTCTATGAAGTAAATTCTGAATTCTAACATACATTTAAATATTTTTGCATTTAAATTCAATCATTGAAAAATAAAAATAAATCCAAATTACTATATAAATATGGATTCCCAAAAATTTCAGCCCTTTCGTAGTTTTTGCCTGCAAATATTACAAAAAAGAAAAAAAAAAAAAAAAAATCTGAATTATTATATAGAGATATTTTATACAGTTATCCAGTTTTAGCTTTTTAGCGAAATTCTGACCGACTTGTTTTAGCAAAATATGATACCTTTTAGCAAAATGCTAAAAAAACTAATGGCAGTTTAAACCCTGTATATATATATATCTTTCATATAAGAACTGAAAATTGTGTAAAACAAGGGCAAAATCCAAACAAATGAAACAGAACAAGCATAATAATAATAATGATAATAATAACAACAACAACAAGGAGTAGAGAACACTACTATTTATGATGGTTGGAGAGGGTTAAACAAGTTTATCGGTCTCCCAACTTTTCTCAAGATCTCTGCAAATAGCATATGATACAGAAGAAAAAATTCACTAATATGAATACAATAACTATTGAAAATAAAAAAATAAATAAAAATTTAAATAAAACAAAACAAAACAAGCAAAAATTAAAGTTACACTACATAATTGTGAAAATCGATGTTTGTCAAAAATATTTAAGATATATATACACCTTTAAAGGTCATTTAATAAATAAATAAATAAGTAAATTATTTAGTTTTAACACCTGTGATATGTCTAAAATTTACAGTTCCGGGAAACGTAAAATTATAAAAAATATTAATATTAAAAAAACAAAAAACTATGGATGAAATTCTGTCACGGCAGGACTACTTATATTTGTTATATTTGTATTTTAACACCAATTAAAAAAAAAAAAAAAAAAAAAAAAAAAAAAAGAAGGCGCCCAGTAAAATTTTTAAACACATATTCAAATAATGTATTGATTTTTAAATTCCAAATAAATTAATAATGTTTGAATGCATTAATAGTGTAGTATCTTCCCCTAATTGCTTAATACTCATTTACTAAATATTTTAATTAGTAATATAATCTTAATAATAATTTCGTATTTATTATTAATAATTAACAATTTCAATTTCTACAGAATAAACATAATATAAAAAAAAAAAAATTATAAACCAATTATTCGATATTTAAATCATACTCAAAATTCATCACAGATTAATTAATATCGATCCATTAATTTCTCAAAAACATAATTAATATCAATATACTCATCTTCTAAATCGGAAAATAACACATATTTTAAATAAATTTCACAGTTTTAGTCTAAAAATATCTAAAACACTAGTCTAAATAGTCAGGAAACATTAAGCTAAGGCTCATTGGCTCTGTAGTCAGAGTACACAACTACGAATCCGAAGGTTGTGAGTTCAGTCCTCACAGATGCAAAGCGGCAAAAAATATATATATATAAGTTTTTACGAATTTTACAAAATATTTTAAGTTAGAGTAAGAAATTAAGTGGTAAAATTGGATCAGTTCAAAAAACCCTTAACGGCTTAAAAGTTAGTGACGCCGCTACTTTATGGCTATAAGAATTTGAAATATGAGTCTTAAAAATAATGATATTAAATTTTAAGTGACGCTTTGCAATTAGTTAAAGTATACATAGATTTTCTTATTTGATCATTTACTTTTATCTTTTATTTATATTTATAATGCAAACGTAATATTTTTAACTTTAAGATCAGACAGATATATAAAATACACTCACTGATGCTTTTTCATTCGCATTTCAAATTCAAAATAACAGTTTTAAAAGGAATTATATAAAAATTCCAGTGGCGCCTCGGTGTTGTTTTAAAAGATATGTTTTTAGATTCCATTAAAATTACTTTTGTTTTGTCTAATAAAGTATATTTACACATTTAAACAGTGCTTTAAATTTAGAAATATACTGTCAAATAATTATACTTTCACTGAGTTTGCATTATAAAGTAAAATTATTTATTTCAATAAATTGATTTATCTTTTGCATCACGCTATCCAAAACATAGTATCATAGCATCCAACTAAGTGAAAATTTGCTCAAAGAGGTAATGTGACGTAAAGAAAACATTTACACAAATTTTACTTGCAGTTTTCTTGCATTCATGAAATAATGTTATTTCTAATAAACAGTGTAAGCACTGTTTCATCCCCTAGTCATTATTGCTTTAAATAATAATAAAAAAATTTTGATTATGTTAATATTTAAAATATGTATCATTTTAAAGTCTGAAAAATAAATAAATGAATAAACTCTAACTGTATTTTCAAAAGAGATTTTTAATTTTTAAAAAGAAAAAAAAAAAATATATATATATATATATACATATATATATATAAAAGTATTTACGGAAGTGTATGTTTTAAATAAAAAACGATAGATGGCGTCAAAACTCTATTTGCTGTTTTTTCCATTCCCGGCGCGGAATAATACATGAATATGAATCGCAAATCATTGAGCTATTACAAAATCGATGTTCATGAATGATTAAAAATTTTTTCGCTTTAAAAAATTGTAAATTCATCATTATTATGATAAAATGGAATATCTAAAATTACAAAATACTTCCTTATTTAAAATATTATCTAAATATTTTTTTGACTAAATATGAAATTTTGAAATCAAAAATATTTCTTTCATAACAGAAGAGAAAATATATTTAAGTGAATTTGACTTAGTATATATACAATAAATATTTTAAACATGTAATAAAGTACTTTTGCGTTAAAAAAAATCTAAATAATTCATTGGCTGCATTGAAGTCGGTCAATCAACCAGCCCACATACCTCACAAGTAAGAACCGCATAACAGCGTTTTCACCCGAAGAAACACATGCAATTGGCGGAGTAATATAGTTCCATATTTAAAGCGATTTATATAAAAAACAAGAGTTTTCCTGAAAAAAACGAAAACGTTACTAGATTCAGAAAGATCCTATTAACAACATATATTAATTATATGAAAATCCTTCGAGCCGTTTTAGAGATATTTTTCAGAATTCGAGTCCATTACACCAACCGTTTTCCCTTTTTTGCTTTAAATTGAGATTCAGATCTCAAAACATATTGCATGTAGAAATGTAAAATTTTCAGGATAGATTAAGACCAAAGATAAAAGATTATTTTGAAAAGATCAGAACAAAATATGGCATATTTGCTGAGATATTAAGTGTCGACTTTTACAAATCTCTTTGATGTCAAACTAGCCGTATATATGAGCTCGCAGCGTCCCGTTTGTCCCTCCGCTTGCGCCACTCAAAAAACTGTCGTTTTTCATGATATTGGCAAGCATTTTCGAAGTGGAACACTATAAATTGGTAACGATGTTAAATGGCAGATTGAAAGAAATAATCCTGTCGTACTAAAAAAAATAAATAAATAAAATAAAAAGCACTTAACTCAGAAAAGTACGTTTTCAGATTTAAAATACTATTATAAGTTTGTGTAGCTTATGAGTTATGTGCTATCAAACTAACCGTATTGAAAAATTTCCAAAATTTTCGACATATTTCTAACTTCTTAACCCCAGAAAATAAACAAATTTTAAGATACCTTTTAAAAGTAGTTCAAAACTCGGATAATAGCACTGTAAACGTGTGCGCCAAATTTCACATTTAAAGTGATAGTGTAGGAGATATTATGTTTTGTAGTATGTCGAATACATTGACAATGCAAAATAGAGAAAAAGTAAAAAACGTAATTTGAGATCTAAATACGTCAAAATTTTGCATACCAGAATTTAAAATTCACCTGCTTTATATGTAATACCTTCCTGGCTTCTATATTTTGGTATTTTACTCTTTTTTGAGACTTTCAATAATTTTCTTTTTTTTTTTTTTTTTTTTTGCGATGGTCGTGCAATGTCACATATATGAAATGTGTACGTATACTGTCGGCAGCAAAATTATTGAAGCACTAGCAATAATTTCTTACCTAAAAAATAGGCACCTAATACTGTTTTGTTAAGCAAATATTTGTCCACTCATGATCTTGGTCTTATACTGTTTATAAAAAAAAAAGCAAGTTGATGATAAAAATCAGCTATGAAACTAAACACACACACACACACATATATATATATATATATATATATATATATATGTAGAATCTTGGCTGGGTGTCTAGGGGTGGGGTAATGATGAGCTCCAACTTAGATAACGAAGACATTTATTACGTAACATACACAAAACAGATTAAATATAAGGATTAACATATAACAGCAGACTTCCTATCATTAACCAACTGCTGGTTTCGAGGCTTAGCACATAACAAGCTTTCTTCATCAGTATAACCATAACAAAATAACATTTAAGCTCCTCGTACTTTTATTCACAAAAACACCTACGCGTGCTATCAAATAGTAAAATTGAAGTAATGAGCCCTCCATGGCTCTACACACTTATTAAGAGCATTCTGTGCTCAAATTAGGACTAAATGACGACATCAGCCTTCGCGCTGACGGTCTCAACCGCTTTCCACTGCAGCCAGATCTCTACTGACTCCCGTCCGTCATCTCGTTCAAAGATAAACATTAGAGACAGCGCCATCTGTTGGTTGTGCAAAGAACTTCCCATAACGCTCGGCTATTCTGATGTGCGGTGTCCTCACCGTAAACCAGCCTGGGATACTAAAGGATATCCTCAAAATACAATTAAAAGAAAAAAAAAAAAAAAGAGAAACAGACATTAAAAAAAACTTATGTACATAAAAATTCACAGTTAACTTTTTCTTGAAAGTTTATCAGTCTAGTTTGTGGACCATAATTTCATATGGTCTGCAGAAGTACTAGTATGTATAGGTCCTTCGTGATCACCTACCTTCTCGACTTCATATCTGTCTTTGGTCTTTACTCGCACAACTTTATAAGGACCTAAGAATTTTGGTCTTAGTTTCATGCCGGTTCCAAACTGAGTTCGCTGGATGGCAACTAGATCATTAATTTTATATACATGGGCTTTCTTTCTCTTCTTGTTGTAACATCGGCGATTTTCTTCTTGAATCTTAAGAATGTTTTTTCTTGCTTCTTCACGAATGGTGTTAAGATTATCAAGCATGGAATTTATCCTTTCCTCTTCGAGAAGTTCTAGTATTCTCTTATCTTCTTTCTTTCTCATTGTTACTCCAGTGAGTAGTTCAAAAGGAGTTCTTTTGGTACTTCTCGATGTGGTGGAATTAATAGTTCTCTGGACAGCCTCAACAAACTTGTACCACTTGTTAGGGTCATTTATACATAACTTGGATAATACAGGAATGATTGTTCGATGAAGTCTCTCAATCTGACCATTCCCTCTTGGGATTCCGGTTGTGATGGTGTCATGTTCGATTCCCTCTGATTTACAGTAATCTGCAAACTCCTTAGATATGAACGCAGGTCCACGATCAGATATTATTCTTGCGGGGTTACCAAAAATAGCAGCTTGCTGTTTTAATTTTTGCAAGGCGTCTGCTGAAGAAGTTGACTTCACCGGGTATAGCCACGAAAATTTACTAAATCCATCGATTACGGTGAAAATGTGATTGTAGTTTTTGTTAGTGGTTGGTAATGGACCCACAAAATCGATGTGATACGTGGATAATGGTATATCTCCTTTAGGGATAGGGTTCAAAAAACCTTCTCCTTTTCCCTGTTTCTTATTTACGAGAATACATTCTACACAACTTTTTACAACGTTATCTACGCATTTTTTCATATTAGAAAAATAGTAGTCTCTTTTTACTAACTCTTCAGTTTTATTAGCCGAAAAATGTCCTAAGGCATGACATTTCTTTACGACCTCGATTTGCATGGTCTCTGGGACAATTAGTACATCCCTATCATTTAACACTTTATATAAAACATTATTTTTTAACACATATTCGTCATTTTGGTTCTGTTGTAAAAGAGATTTAATAGTGTTGATAAACTCATCATTTTCTTGAGCAGTAGCAATACGATGAGTAAGGGTATCAGTTGTTACAGTCATTACAGGGTGTCTGCTAAGAGCGTCAACATGCTGCATTTGTTTACCAGGACGGTGTTCTACTTCGTAGTCGAATTCCTGTAGCAGGAAAGACCACCTGGCTACCTTAGGTGTCAATTCACGTTTATCTAAAGTTTTAGTGAACGCTTGACAGTCAGTATAAATTTTAAATTTACTACCTAACAAATAGTTCCTAAATTTTTTAAGGGCTTCTACTATCGCTAATACTTCTAACTCATAACTACAGTATTTTTCTTCTTGTACAGAGGTCTTTTTACTCATATAATGGATTGGATAGTACTGTCCATCGTCATCTTGTTGTAATAAGATTGCACCGAATCCTAATTTAGATGCATCTGTATGAACTTCTAACTTATAGCCTTGCTTAAAAAGGTGTAAGACAGGTGCATTAGATAAAATGTCTTTCAGCTTTTGAAAAGCCAATTTCTGCTCTTGCTCAAATTTAAATGGAGTGGAAGCACGTAATAAGTCACTGAGTGGTCTTGCTATGTTGGCATATGAACGAATAAATTTTCTAAAGTAACCCGTTAAACCTAAGAAACTCTGCACTTCCCTAGCATTACGGGGTTCTGGGAAATTTTGTACTGCAAGAGTTTTTTCTACTGAGGGTTTAATCGTGCCATTCTCAATTATGTGACCTAAGAAATCGATCTTTCGTTTCAAAAACTGACATTTCTTTAAATTTAACTCTAGACCAAATTTTGATGCCGTTTCTAACACACGTTTTAATTTATCTAACCCTTCATTCTCATCTTTAGATGGAATAATTATATCATCTAAATAAATAATTACAGTACCATCTTTTAATAGGTCTTTAAACACATAAATTACATATCTTTGAAATACTAAGGGACTATTACATAATCCATAGGGAACTTTTAGAAACTCATACTGGGCATTATCGGTCACAAAAGCTGTATATTTCCTACTTTTTTCCTCTACATCAACTTGTAAAAACGCATTCTTTAAATCTAGTGTCGAAAAAACTTTACCCTCCTTTAATCTATCAAATAAATCCTCAATATTTGGCAACGGGTATTTATCTTTAATTATTTTCTTATTCAAAGCACGATAATCACAGCATAACCTTATTCCTCCATCTTTTTTCCTACACACCACTATTGGCGAAGCATAATTTGAAGTACTTTCTCTAATTATACCATCTTTTAACCACTGGTCAATTTGTCTGTCCACCTCTGATTTCTCAACAAATGATAATCTGCGAGAGCGTAAGCATACTGGTGTATCATCAGATAAAATAATGGACATTTTTAAATCAGTACTTTTTGTTTTAACTGGCTTATAACTTTTTATTAATTCGCTTAATCTCTCTTTTAACGACTTATCTAAAATATAACTGACATCGAATTTTTCTTCTCTGAAAAATTGCACATATTTGAAAAAAAAGAATCTATTTCATTTTCCTTTCGATCGAATACAGGAAAAGAACACTCTTTTGCTTCATCGAAATTGCTTTCCCCCGAACTCAGAAAACTATCTTTCCCCCCTACGTCGCTGAAATTCGAAACATCTGTTTCCTCCCTATTTTGTGGTTTCAAAATATGAAAGATATTACCAGGCAGATTTACGTCGCATGACAAATTGTTGCATAAAGCACCGATTATGTTTACTGAATCATGATTAGGTAAAGATATTTTAAATTCAGTCAGATTTGCATCTTTCTTTTCATTAAAGCAGCTAACTAGAGTGGTTGAAGAAATAACATTTTTAGTCTGTGGAATGCTATTTTTATTTACAATTAGAATCGAAGAACCCGAATCTTTCAACGCTTTAAGTGGGATATCATCCACTAAAATATCAACATATTCGAGCTCATTAACAATTAGGTTAATCGGACTTGTTTCGGATTGAACTACTGAATTCGTAGGAAGATTTTCACGGAATTCTTTTTTCTCTGAAATACGTTTAGGACACACTCTAGCGAAATGAAATGTTTTCCCTTTTGCACCACAAATGTAACACATTCTTTCATGCTTTTCGTGAGTTTGATTAGATACCGAATTACGTATTATGGGATCTTTATTATTATAATGTGTCTTTCTAAAAGGAGTTTTGTTTACAAACCGCTTATTCTCTGAACTTTCGTTTCGCGTATTATTATTAGTTTCTATTAACGATTTCCCTCTAGAAGAGTAGAATAAATCACACTCCCGACCTAATTCGTTGGGTTTAAACCAATTTTGACCTTCTCGAACACTAATATGTTCCTTAGTTCTAGAATCCAACGTTTCATATAATTTATCAGAAACTATAAGAAGATCACACAATTGCTTAACGTCGTTAACCCCTCTCAATCTACAATAGTAATCAAAAGAAGCGCTTAGACGTGAAGCGAATTGGACATGAGATTCTGAAGGATTACGCAACGCATTTTTAAAATTACTTAAACATTCACGCGGCGTTGGTTGAAATTGTCTTAAAATTAATTCCTTAACTTTTTCATAATCGTTAATTTCTTCGGTGGTTACGTACGCAAGAACCTGATTACATTTATCTCCCAATAAATTAATCAATATTTCCGATTTAAATTTAGACGGTACATTTTTAGAAACGAATGCTTTTTCAAGGGATTGAAAAAATAAGTGCAAAGCTTCCGGTTTCTCAGGTACTGAGTTCGAATACTTCTAATTAAATTTTCTAATGATTGTGAAGTAGTTTCTGAATTTGATTGCTCAACATTATTACTAGAATTATTTGCTGCAGCCTGTAACTTTAAATTCTGTAACTCTATTTCTTTTTCTAACTGGGATAATTTAATTCTTTCTATCTCAATTTTGGTTTGTTCTTCTACAGATTTCAACTTTTGTTCTTCTACTAACATTTTAATAACACCTCTAACAAATTCTAAATCATTTTTATAAATATCAGAACTCTCAATTAAAGTTTTGATTTCAAGTACCTTAGCTTCCGCCGGAACAGTTAGGCCTAATTCTTCAGCAATTGTTCTTAAATCGGCTTTTCTAATGCCTTGTAACACGTTTTGGGCCATTATAACTCTAAATAATTATTTATACCAAAAAATATTTCAATACTTCTACCAAATTAATATCATACTTAAATAGAAACAAAATAATATGAGAACAATTTTCTCAAAAAATGATTCTATGGTTTTTGTTCTCAAATCAAAATTATCATGATTTTTAAATAACCACATGCAGAACAATTTGTATTATACAACAGAATATTTAGATCATCTTATATATTTCTTAATTATTACACATATTTCATATAATATCACCATTATCATTATTGTTCTCTATTTAATAATTGTTATCACTTTCGTTTTAAAATAATATTGTTATAATATTGTTAAAATATTATTGCAAACAGTAATAAGCAAAATTATAAAAGATTACTCAGAATATTTTTTCAATCATAATTCTTATTTCTATTCATTCTTCTCAAGTAATGTATTTATTTAATTTCATCACACAGTGAAACCAAAAGTGTTTTTAAAAAATATTTCACCATTAATTTCTAATTCAAAATAGTAACTCAAACTCTTTTCTCAATTTATTAATCATTATTATGTATTATCAAACACAATGATAAATATATAACAATAACAGTTACCTTTTATAACTTGTTGGTGGTAATATCGCGGCAGAGTCCCCACTTGTAGAATCTTGGCTGGGTGTCTAGGGGTGGGGTAATGATGAGCTCCAACTTAGATAACGAAGACATTTATTACGTAACATACACAAAACAGATTAAATATAAGGATTAACATATAACAGCAGACTTCCTATCATTAACCAACTGCTGGTTTCGAGGCTTAGCACATAACAAGCTTTCTTCATCAGTATAACCATAACAAAATAACATTTAAGCTCCTCGTACTTTTATTCACAAAAACACCTACGCGTGCTATCAAATAGTAAAATTGAAGTAATGAGCCCTCCATGGCTCTACACACTTATTAAGAGCATTCTGTGCTCAAATTAGGACTAAATGACGACATCAGCCTTCCCTCTGACGGTCTCAACCGCTTTCCACTGCAGCCAGATCTCTACTGACTCCCGTCCGTCATCTCGTTCAAAGATAAACATTAGAGACAGCGCCATCTGTTGGTTGTGCAAGGAACTTCCCACATATATATATATATAAATAATAGATATCGTAATAAAATTTAATGTTAAAATTTGGCAATTAATAGATACAAAACAATACCAACACACAAAGCTATAGAACTGATTTTAACTGAGAGGAAAGACTGACACAAAACTGTTGTGATTTAGATTAAGAGCCAATAAGAGACAAAAATAACTTCAAGACTCAATTAGGCACATTCAAACCACTAAAGGAATATCTCAATATTTAACTTAGATAAAGGAATTCTACATCAAAGAGCTGGTAAATGCATAGATCCACAAACAGCCAAACAAGGTATATGACTAAAAATTGAAATAATACACATAAGAAAAAGCGCCATTGCAGTTGTAATCAAAGTGCATGTAAATTTTTAAAAAATTAATGGTAAAGCCAAATTGGCAAACTTATGTATATATATAATTATATATACAATAAAATATAAACAAGATTTTAAATTAAATGAAAAAACTGTTTATATTAAACAAAATACATTTAAATTATATATATGAAAAGTGTGGATGCGTGCTTCAACAATTTTGCTGCCGACTGTACATTAATAATATTTATAATGTTATAATATATAACGTTGCATACTTTTAAACTATTACTTGAAAATAAATTATTATTTTATAATTATTGATATTTTTAAACAAAATTTATATAAACTCAGTCAGTCATATATGTTATATTTTAAAACATTATGAACTCTGTACAGCTAATATATTGAAGATTTCATAATTCACTCATAAAGTTGAAAAGTATTTCATAATTTATGAATAGCACATTTTTTTTTCATTTTCGTTGAATTTATGACTATGGAATTTTGTGTAGAAATATCATTTTTCCAGTAATTTTTTTTTTTTTTTTTTTTTTTTTAAGAAATTTTAATTATCAACCTTGAAAATTCATTTCTGATAGATTGGAGTGGAAGGCTGATTTTTTTACCAACTATGTGAAAAATACCATAGCCGGGAATCGAACCCGGGCCTTATTAAAATAAATAAATAAAATAAAATAAATAAATAAAAAATCGTGGCCTATTGGAGTTGTGCCATGATCAATTTGTCACTTGATATAGCTGCACGTTTGCAGACTCGGTGATCATGCCAACGTATATTATGTGAGAAATGCCTAGCTGATTACCAGCCAAGGTAGCTGCTGTGCGTTAAGTGGAAGGCCCGGGTTCGTTTCCCGGCTCTGGCGTTTTTCACATAGTTGGTATAAAAATCAGCCTTCCACTCTAATCTATCAGAAATGAATATTCTTTGAATGAAAAAACGGGATGGAAACACAATAGGGTCAATGCTTGGCGCCTTCCTATGCCTCCTTAAGTTTGAAATACTATAATTTTCTACTATTCACAGAGGAATATACAAAGAAAGAAATGCTTTGAGCAGGCCGTATATTTTTAATATAGCATTATATTAGCGATTAAATTGAAAGGGAAACAATAATAATAATAATAATAATAATGATAATAGTCCTTCGTTCAAATTTCAATTCAAGGTCCAATTATAAAACTCGTTCATCTAAAATAAGTAAAAAGACTTTTAATCTATTCAAAAGAAAAAAATATCTATATATTTGTTAATTAAACGCGGAATATGCTTTGGTGCGTTGCGTTATGTAAAGCCTTTTTATATCACAAATCTAACCAATTTTCGAAACCAAATGCGCCTTTTTGTTCTGATTCTCGGTATATAATCTCGGTATATCATTTTCAAGCATACACATGTAGACCACACAGAAAGCATGTTGCAGGACATTTAATGAACCCGGATCGTGAGAGCATTCCATACTCTTTTAAGTAAAAATCTAAATTACTATGTGCTGGAAAGCGGATGCATAACAAGTGCTTATATTTTAATGGGTGTTATTTTAAACTGAATCTCCTTTCTCATTCTTCACAGAACAAAAAAATAAATAAATAAATAAATAAAAATATACGTAACTGAAAAGATTTTTTATTGCGTGTTTGGAATCTTATATTGTAAGCACCAATTTTAAATTATAATGAGCACTTTCATTCGATGGAAATGAAGCATATGCAGCTTGTTATTTTAGAGAGTAAACGTAAATTATTTTTCTACTATTATAAGTAAGTAAAAAAATAAATAAAAATTGCATGCAATAACCTCTTTTGATTTTTTTTTTTTTTTTCGATTTGCTTTTTCTGTTTCTCTCTCTCTTTCCAATTTTATATATCAATAAAAAAACAAAGCTAGTTTAGAAAAACGGGTTATTCTTTTTAACCATGAAATCTGTGTAAAGAAACACCGAGCAGAGCAAAAAGTTTTATTTGATGAAAGAATAAAATAAATAAATAAATAAATAAGATGCTCGTTTTAGCATAGATATGTTTAGGGTCTGGTGTACTATCTCAATTTCGAGTTACAGTAAAAGTGTAATGCTTGAACGGACAATATTATGATAGACATTTATGATCAAATACATTTCTACGTGCAACATAAAAAAAAATCCCTTTTCGGCAAGCTTAAAGGCAAAAGTAGATTCCTTTATGTTAATATTACAAAAGTAAAGAAATATTACATATACATTAACACATACTTAGCCAATGGCTTTGTTCCCATACATTGCATTATTTACGGCGCTATTCTGTTTTCGAGAAATTTAATTTTCAACTACAAAAGGATTTTATTCATTCTACTTAAAATTTTAGGCTAGATTTATTGATCAGTAAATGTTTCAATTTTTTAAAATCCAAGCTCATGGTCATTCATCAAATAGAAACCATAAAGATATACAATCCCAGCAATGGTTAATCCGGGAGGGGGCTATTGGGCTACAGCTCCCTCCCCACCCAAGCTGAATCAAAATTATGAATTTTATTTTAAAAAATTTGTGATTGTATGATTAATTTTATAAAATTCATTATAATAAATTGTATGATTTGGCGAGATTTTTGTGAGAAAACTTGCGACTTAGCAATTAAACTTGTGATTTGGTGGCAAAATTTGATAGTTGATGACGAAATTTTTGACTTGGCGACGAAATTAGTTATTTAGCAGCAATATTTGGCGAGCTTGGCGATGGAGAATGGAAGCTTTGGCGTCATTGTATTTTCTTCCCACACGAAAGCCTCATATCTCTTCACAGACCACTATCTTTCCACAAGATAAAAAGTCAAAGGAAGCGAAAACGTATTACTCTCAATTTCTATCGTAAATTTTAAATTCTTGCCTAAATTGGCGTTCTAAACTATTCACCACAAACGATATTTTTATTAAGACTAATGTTTTATTTTAATTTTATATTTTTAAATGATTAATTAAAGCGGTTACCATGGTTTTTATATTTTCAGTGATCTTTTTCATTGTCGTCAAAGAAGGCATCAGATTATAAATTTAAGCAATAAAGCTATAGAATAAGGTATTTTAAAAAAAAACTTTTAAAACCCAAATTCTTAATATATTGTATCACATAAATCTTTTCGAAGTTATGATTTTACAAATTTTATAGCATTAAGGTGAAAGTATTAAGGTATTAAAGTTTAAGATATTAAGGTCTCAAAAACGGCTCTAACGATTTTCTTGAAAATTGTTACATAAACGAAACCCATTTTAGATATCCTTTCTCATGCTTTACTTGGTTATCACCGGAAAAGTAACAGTCATCCTGATAGGATAGATCAGTTTTAGATCTCTGAAAGCGGTGTTTCAAAAAATATATAAATAAATAAATAAAATAAAATACTCTACTGATTTTCATTTTATTTCTTTTTCTTATTAAAAAAAAAAAAAAAAAAAAAAAAAAAAAACCTCTCTGTAAACTCTGTTTTATGTTTTTACACGTGTATTAACTTTCTCTTATCGGAAAATTTTAAAGTGTCTATTTCATTAGGTCAGTTCTATGTTGTCTTCTGATTACATTATCTCCAAAAAGTGCATATAATACGTGTAATAGTGGGTAATGAAAGTCGTGTGGTTATTTCACACCAATTTTTTTTTTTTTTTTTTACTGTTTCGATACAGTTTAATTGTGTCCATTACAAAAAAGTAAAAGAAAAGCAATTCACACAAAGCTGAATAATTTAATTTAATTTTTTTTTTTTTTTTTTTCTTTCCTGATATAGTTGTTTTTTCTCGTAATATATGATATAGCAATTTTTTTAATTTTGTTGGTTTCAGCACTGAAAAGTAAAAGAAAAGCAATTTACACAATACTGAATATTTCGAAAAATTTTTCTTAAATTTTTCGTTACAGTTCAATTGTTTTTAGTACTGAAAGCGATTCCAAAAAAAAAAGCGATTCACAGAATGCGATTCCTTTTCTTTTCTTTTTTTTTTCTTTTTTCTTTTTTTTTTCTTTTTCACTTCTTCGATGTAATTCAATTAGTTTTAATACTAAAAAGTAAAAGAAAAGCAATTCACATAACGCTAAATATTTTGAAATTTTTTTTCACTTTTTCGATATAGTTTTAATTGATTTTAGTACTAAAAAGTAAAAGAAAAGCAATTCACATAATGTTAAATATTTTAAGCTTTTCTTCTTTCTTCTTCTTCCTTTTTTCTCTTCATTATTGTTAAAAAGTATTTATAGAAAGCGAAATAAATACGTTGAAAAATAATTTTTCAACTATAAATAGTATTAAAAGCAAAAATTGTTTTATTTATGAGACAAAAATTTTAAGTTAAAATACATTTAAAAATAAAAAATACATATAAAAACAATTAAAAACTAGACGTTTCGAAACCCGTTCAGGTTTCCTCATCATTACAACACAACATGCAAACATTATAAGAATACTCAAGAAATTTAAAGGAGTACCGAATATAGAGGAGCCAGTGCGCATGCTTTATTGATAGTAATTGGCTCCTCAATATTCGGTACTCCTTTAAATTCCTCGAGTATTCATATAATGTTTGCATATTGTGTTGTAATTACTGATGAGGAAACCTGGACGGGTTTCGAAACGTCTAGCTTTTATTTGTTTTTATATGCATCTTTTAATTTTAAATGTATTTTAATTTAAAATTTTTGTCTCATAAATAAAACAGTTTTTGCTTTTAATATATATAATTGAGAGGGTTTGATGTTTGTGTACGTTAAATATAAATAGTATTAAATATAGATAAATTTTAGTTTTTAAATGTTAACTTTTGGCTGTAAAACTAGGAAAAAAAAAAAAAAAAATGTTGAGTGATAATGCATTTTAGATATTATATTTTGAGGTCGGAAGCTTGAAAAATGCGAAGTCTGATGTAAATTAATTAACTATCTTACTTATGTAAAACTTTGGAAATAAACGACCGTTTTAATGTTTATTTAAAACTTAAAAGTTTAACATAAATTAATGCGAAAGTATTTGGAAATTAATTACATTAATGTTAGGAGTTAGGAGAGTATCACGGCAAATGATTGATCGAGTTATGCATTAATTGTACTAGATAATCAAAGAATCTCATGATGCAGCTAGATGAAAAGCCAGAGATTTTACGAGCTCGATGTAAATGAGTGAATTGGGGTTTAACCCTTTAACATTCAGGTTTCGCACCAGACATTTGGCATCTTTTAACATTTTTATGCAACCATTTTTTCTATATTTTGATTGTTTTAATTAGTTTTTAAACTTACTTTATTTTCTGATATTCCGTAGATAACAACACTACTTCGAAATTTTACAAATGACATATCAGAGGAAGCCAAATGCAGAAATTTCTTGTTATTTCTTAATAGGCGAGAATGCACCTAGCTGCTTTGTGCTAGGCTGAGGATACACTCATGCCTAGTTTTTACGCCTGATGAAAATCCATGATGTTATTTTGACCTGAAACAACTATTACTATTTTTCTTTCCTTTCAATTTATAGTGTTTACTTACAGGTTGTTCATTAATTAAATTAATTAAGTTAACAAATTGTTTCAAACCAAACATTTCTCGATAGTTAAACTCATTTTTTAACGATATTTTTGATCAGCTATGTCTCCAGCAGCTATTTTTAAGATTTTCCAACAAAGTTGAAAAATCACCAAAACTAAATGCAAAACTGGTGTACAAACGATAAATAGACAATAAGACTTCTTCACACACAAATTTTAAGGCAGCACAACCGGTTTCGAAAGGACGTAGCCTTCCTTCATCAGGTGCAAAAAAACACGTGCTACTGCCTTGGAGGCAAACGCAAGACTGAGAGCAGGGCAAAATCCAGAGGGGGAGGAACAACACAAACAACCAATAGGAAGCATCATGCAGGACCAATCAGAGAGGAACACATGCACACACAAAAACAAAAGGAGGGAGGGAAGGAATAAACAATTTATTTTATTTTATTTTGTAATGATTTTTTATTTTATTTTTCATTTATTTATTTATTTATTTATTTTTAAATTAATATTGTACTAATAAGTAAATTTAATAAAATTTATTTATATATTATTATTATTATTATTTTATTATTATTATTTATTTATTTAGAATTATTTAATTATAACTATGCGCTTAATTGTTTAGAAAAAAAAGGTACGCGAATTTCATTATTCTGACATTGAAATCAAAGAATTTGTTAATCTAACTAAACTCTGCGTTTCACAAACTACTTTTGAATTTAATAACAAATTTTATAAACAGTGCGATGGTTTAAGTATGGGTAATCCTTTATCTCCTATTCTTGCCGATATCTATATGCATTATTTTGAAGAAAAATTATTAAAGATGTTAAATTAAAAATGATGGTTACGTTACGTAGATGACACTTTCATTCTTGTTGAAAATCCGTTTGATGTTTCTGCCATTCTTAATATTGCTAATGCTATTGATCCCCATATTCAGTTTACCTTTGAGTTAGAAAATTGTAATCAACTTCCCTTTCTTGATGTTTTAGTTACTAGGTGCGATTCCTCTTTTAAAACCTCTGTGTACAGGAAACCTTTCTCTGTTTCTAACCCTCCCCATGCTCTCTCTAATCATCCGGCTAAACAAAAAATTGGCAACTTTTACACTTACGTGTATCGTGCCCTTAAAATTTGTTCTGATACTTCTTCTCTTAAAGAAGAATTCAATTATTTAAAGTCCGTTGCTATTAAAAGAGGTTTTAGACCCTCTATAATTGATAAAGTTATCAAAAAGTTCAATAGGCCAAATTATAATTCTACTCTTTCCATTGATGATAAAATTAAACCCTATAATCTTGTTGTCTTGCCTTTTTATCCCCCCTTATGTTTTAAATTAACCAAAGTTTTGAAGCGTTTCAATTTTCGCGTTATTTTTAAACCTGTCAATAAATTCCAATTCCCTTCAACTAAATCCCCTGTTCCCGAGCTTCATAAGTGGGGTATCTATAATGTCCCTTGTAGTAATTATGATTTATCTTATATTGGTCAAACAAAAAGAAATCTTGAATGCCGTTTACGTGAACATTCTCGGTATGTTGTTAATCAAGAAATTTCTAAATCTTCTATTGCGAAGCACAGTTGGGAATTTGATCATAGTTTTACTCTTAAGAGTGCCAAAATTATCTTTCATGCCAAACGCGTTTCCGAACTGGATTTTTTGGAAAATTTAGCTATTTACTTTAATCGTGATAAAATTGTCAATGAAAAATCTGATTCCACTTTGTTGTCTACAGCCTGGAAAAATTTGTTTAATTCAATTAAATAATTTCTTTCTTTATGTTTATAACATAATAGTTATAATTAAATAATTCTACATAAATAAATAATAATAAAATAATAATAATAATAATAATAATATATAAATAAATTTTATTAAATTTACTTTTTAGTATAATATTAATTTAAAAATAAATAAATAAATAAATAAATGAAAAATAAAAAATATACAGACACGACATTATCTCATTCTTTAAAACATGAAAATCTGACATTGACAGATTTTAATTTAGTGCCAGAGGCCTACTGCTAAACTTGTTAATATCGACATATTCTTCTTTAGTTAATTCGTGACGATCTAAATTCCATGATAAAGTTTTCATTAAATCAAACCAATGTGTTTCAGCTGCAGATATTGTAACAAATAATGTTGGAAGTCCAAACTGTCTTATAGCCGCAAAACAACGTTTTTTCTCTTTTTCCCAATGAGGGGGAGGTGTGCCTTGTGGGGGACTCATGTCAAAGGTGTGCTTTGGGAGGGGACTCATGTCAAAGTTGTACCTTGGGGGGACTCATGTCAAAGTTGGGCCTGGGGGGGGGGGACTCATGTCAAAGTTGGGCCTTGGGGGGACTCATGTCAAAGTTGTACCTTGGGGGGGGACTCATGTCAAAGTTGGGCCTTGGGGGGGACTTCATTCAATAAATCCCCATTCAATAAACCGACTGAAATAGGCCCTTAGCACTATTAAGAGTGTATTATAAAAATTCGACAACGCTGTACCGACTGAAATAGGGGTACCTTGGGGGGGGACTCATGTCAAAGTTGGGCCTGGGGTGGGACTCATGTCAAAGTTGTGCCTTGGGGGAACTTCATTCAATAAATCCCCATTCAATAAACCGACTGAAATAGGCCCTTAGCACTAATTAAGAGTGACGTATAAAAATTCGACAACGCTGTACCGACTGAAATAGGGGTACCTTGGGGGGGGACTCATGTCAAAGTTGTGCCTTGGGGGGACTTCATTCAATAAATCCCCATTCAATAAACCGACTGAAATAGGTATGACGTATAAAAATTCGACAACGCTGTACCCACTGAAATAGGGGTACCTTGGGGGGGGGGACTCATGTCAAAGTTGTGCCTTGGGGGGACTTCATTCAATAAATCCCCATTCAATAAACCGACTGAAATAGGCCTCTAGCACTAATTAAGAGTGTATTATAAAAATTCGACAACTGTACCGACTGAAATAGGCCTCTAGCACTAAAAAATAAATCATTACAAAATAAAATAAAATAAATTGTTTATTCCTTCCCTCCCTCCTTTTGTTTTTGTGTGTGCATGTGTTCCTCTCTGATTGGTCCTGCATGATGCTTCCTATTGGTTGTTTGTGTTGCTCCTCCCCCTCTGGATTTTGCCCTGCTCTCAGTCTTGCTTTTGCCTCCAAGGCAGTAGCACGTATTTTTTTGCACCTGATGAAGGAAGGCTGCGTCCTTTCGAAACCGGTTGTGCTGGCTTAAAATTTATGGTGTGTGAAGAAGTCTTATTGTCTATTTAAAGTTGAAAAATGTTTATAATTTCGGTTTGCCTAACTGTCTGTCCATCTGTCCGCACTCTAATTCCCGTAAATATTCGTAAAATTTCTTGAAACTGATATATGTTATTCAAGGTCACTATGGGATGTTCCTATTGAAAATGGGGCAAATACCACCACTGGTCAATGTACAGGGACACCCGAAATAATTTCAAAGCATTGAGCTCTATATGAGAGGTATTTCTATAAACCATACTCCAATATCTTTATTTCGTACAAATCATAATGAAATTGAAATATGCTAGTCATATGCACAAAAAATGATTATTATAGTTAAGAATACGGTATGATTAACATTTAGATATAGAGGGCTACACAGAAATATTCAGTTTCATTAAGAGCTGTATAATTGGAAATTACTGGAATTGCATTTTCGTTTTCATTAAACGTTTATAACATTTTCTAACATTACTTAAGAGTGATTATAAATTGGAGTAATCAGTTTGTCTGTCTTTCTGCCCTCCTGATTGTCCACCTATCTATCTATACGTCTCTCCGTCTCGAGTACCCATACAAATCATCTCCGGAGTTCTTCAAAATGGTATACATTATTCAAGATCACTATGGCATGTTCTCTATTTAAAATAGTATAAATAACACCACTGGTGTACGTACAAGCACACTCAAAGGAATTTGAATGTGTTGCGTTTTATGAGAGGCATTTTTATGAATCATATTTAAGTAACTTTGTACTACACAAATCATAAGGAAATTGACATTTAATGTATTGTAATGACTTCAGACTAATGACTTTAAGAGTCCCGAGAGGGCGCTGTTTGTTCAGCTCGGTGAAAGACTTTCGAATTGAAGAGAGACTTTAGTTTTTAGTTTGGTTTTAGAGAAGGGAATGATGCCACGCCGAGAATAGCGGGTGCCTGGATTGAGTGCCGTTCATGTTTATTATTTTTGGTCCAAAGATTATCGACCATTTTATGCAATATGTCTTACGTGTTTTCGTTTATTTTTATGTATGAGTGTTTGTGTCGTAGAGTGTTTGTAAATGAGAAATAAAAAAATATTTCTCTAAAGAAAAGCAATCTTCTCTTGATGATTACAAGAATACGATACATCACAGTATATACACTAAAGAAAGTGTTTTCTAATAGAATACGGTATGTTTAACGTTACTATATTTATAGGGATATGCTTAAATTTTCAGATACATTAAGTAATATAATTGGAAATTGCTGGAATTGAATTTTTTTTTTTTTTTTTTTTTTTAAGTGAATTTAATACTTTCCAACAATGCGTAAGAGTGATTTTGAATCCATTTAGTTTTGAATTCATCTTTCTGTGTTTCAATTTTTCTGTCGGTTCTCGTTTGATCACGTAAGTAAAATACATAGAAAGTTAAACGGTGCAACAAGTACATGCAGTTGGAAAATGTTAATAATCTATCTGAAACGCATGATTTTTCATTCTTGTTTGAAATTAGTTTTCAAAAACAAAATATGTAGTGAACATTAAAGAATTAAATATGTAATATTAGGTAGTAAATAATTCGTATAATAACTTAATTCAATCACAAATCACCAGGGCCCACCAGCGGCCGAGCGGTTCTGCAGTCAAAGCTAGTAGATACGAATTGCAAGGTTCGATTTCAGCTCGCGCTCATCGACCTAGGTGTTCGGGGTTTTCTGTGGTTTTCTCCGAAACTTGCGTGAATACGGGTTAAAACCCCTTAGAAAGACCACCACGGAGGGCATTCCACCCATAGGCCTCCTAGGACCCTAGCGTAGTCAATCAGCCTTAAAATCTACAGCCAACCAACCCATACAATCACATGGGGGTTAACTGCAAGGTTAAGAGATAGGTGAAGAGTTCCTTTAAAAAAATATTAATTTTGACATCTGTTATTCCGAATGAGCTGGTGTGAGTTAATTTTTTTTTAAATATAGCATAGTTTTAATATTTAACTTGAACTATACTGGTGCTAAAATGAAAGTTCCAAACACCCGTTTGGAACTTTCAATATTCAAATACACAAATGACGCAAATATTCAAATAACAGTTACTGCTATTAATTAATAAATGTTTGGTACTATTTATTAAAAAAATTTCAAAATGATACTAGTGAATAAAAAAGGCACTAAGTTAACACACTTTGCAAAATTTATATTTTGTATTCTTTTCCAATTCCACTTCTAAAATGCCGAAAATTGGCGCAAATTTTGAAACTTGTTATCATAAAAGATTGTCGGAGAAATCCTATATGAGCTGAAAATTGCCGTTATTTTTATTCAGCACACGTTCCTACTTTTTATTTCTGATGATGGGTCGTATTAAACTATTTCGTCCCAAAACAATTGTCGCGCAGTTTTAACACTTTAAAATGTTTCCTTATG
Organism: Salticus scenicus; assembly: GCA_963930645.1. Lineage (NCBI taxonomy): Eukaryota > Metazoa > Arthropoda > Arachnida > Araneae > Salticidae > Salticus > Salticus scenicus. Next base: position 16,145,291 of record OZ005660.1, read on the forward strand.
AAGCTTTTATCTATAACCACATATAATTCATACATGTGGACATACTGTACCTAACTAAAATGACATGAAATCAAAACAATGCTGGTATCAAAAATGGTATATAAAAAATCTCAAAGATAGTAAAAACGTTAATCTTTTTAAATAATTTTCATGCGTTTATTAACGATAATTCATTGACCTGACAAAACTTAGTTCATGTTTAACGTTCAAGTATCAGAGTGATCAATTATAATAACGTTATTTCCGAACAAACTCTATTAACATACTTTCTCAACATAAGCCGTGTAACGAAAATTTCTCAGACACATGTTGTAATGAATATTATTCTTTACTCAGACAAAATATTTCAATCTTTTCAAAGGGTTTTATTAAAATTTTGCATAATCTCATTTAACCCTTTCAGGGGCGGTGGCTAGAGGGTCTATCCACCTACTTTAGAAATTTTTCTCTAAGTGTGCAGTGGCTACTTTTTTTATCCACTTTTATGAAAAGTTAATGTGTACTTCTAAAATTGAAATAGAGATGGCAGAACTACAGTAACTTTAAGCAGGATGTGCCTGTGACTTTTTTAAATGGACAAGTTGCGGGAAAATTTTTTGAAGTTTCTTTTATATATTTTTATGAAAAATAATTTTTTATTCAAAAGTATTTGGTAGTGTAAATATACTGTAATGCACCTTTTAAATACAACAGATTTACATATTATCTTAGATCATTAATTTTAGTTTGATTTTTAGGAGCACCTTTTAGGTGGATAGACACAGTGGCTAGAACGCCTAGCCACCACCCACAAAAAAATCCCCACATGCTGAATTTTTTTCTTCATCAAATATGACTTGTAGGGGATGTTTACTTTATGATATATATATATATTTAAAAGGAAATTCAATCATTTTTACTTAGTGCCCCTGAAAGGGTTAATGATTGAAAAGTCCACCTTTAACTTCTAGCATGCTCTCAATCCTACTCTTGAAAGATTGGACCAGTTTTTTGAGACCTGTGACAGGATAACTGTTCCAAGTGTTTTGGAATCTTGCCGTTAACTCCCCAATTATTTTTGAAATTGGTTCTTCTTTGAGTATAGACCACAAGTTTTCAATTCAATTCTACTTACACTGATTGTAGCGCCATCTTGCATAAAGGCTCGTTTATCTGTTCTTGGAAATAGGACACTATTGTCCAGAGCATCTCAATAAACGCGGTAAAATTGCAGTTCTGTAACACTGAGCATTCTATAAAGTCCGGTTTCCACTACGGCTCTTTCGACGGCTTCTATTCAGAATACTTTGATGTGGTCAGCCGGGCTCAAAACCCTCGAACGGCGTTGGAAGTCCCTGGTTCTAACCCCCAGCTGAGATAATTGAGGGGCCAGAGGCAGATATCTTTGTCAACTTTGCATGCTTTCCTTTGAAGTAACTGCGCAATCTGATAAAAAAGGGCTACAACTGATGACAAGACATTTCACTCTTTGTGTCGGAAGCGTGATTAATGACTTTTTGAACCTTGGTCTAGAGCTCGCAGTGGAAACTGGCCTCAATACCGGCTTGCCCTTGAGGAACAATGTGCAATCTTGTTTTACCTCTTCCACAAATGCCGCCAGCAACCATGACTTTGGCAGAGAATTTTGGAACACATGTTTGAGGTATTTCACCCTTGTTTTCAGTTCTGAAGTATTTATTTTTTCTTTGACTTTTTGTATTTATTTTCAGCCACGTTTCATCAGTAAATAAGATGTGGGATCTCTTCTCTTCTCCTCTTGGCCCAGAAGTCAAATACCCTTGATTTTTCATTAATTCACCAAATTTAACCCTGTCTATATTTAGTGGATTTAATATATCTTTTTACTGCAGTATGACTGATTTTCATGCCTATTTCTTTATTCCTGTTAGCATTGTTTAATAGACTCGCAGATTTTCGAAGAGATCCATCAAATTTTCTGTACGTATTCTTCTTAATTTTCCTTTTATCAGCTGGTGTTAACTTCGTTGGTCGTCCTGGCCTCTTTTAAGACCTTTTCCTATACCCGCTCTATCTGTCACCGGCGTTTGTCCGAATATATATATATATATATATATATATATATATGTATCTCACAAAAATTGACGTCGTTATCACTTTAAAAAATTTTTTACACATTGATAAAATGGTAATATAGTTTACGATGCTAATATATGTTCTACTAAAATCAATTTTATTTATAGATCCTCCAGGGCTATTTTTTAAATTTTTGCGTTGAAGTACACCGAACATTTTTCGCCAAGAAATTTATTTTAGCAACAGCGATTTCAATCTAGGTTGCGCATCAAAAATATAAAAATTATAAAATATTACAAAAATAAAAAATAACACTTATTTAAAAAAGATAAAATGCCCTTTTCTTAATGCACTAAAAAGAACAAAATAACTTTTTCAGCTCAGTACCGCCGATCTTGCATTTTACTACTATTCCAATAAAATTGTACCTCAAACGAAGAAAATTGCGGCTCAAACCATTTTATAGCAAAATTTCGTGAAATTTTTATGAATTTATGAAAATATGAGCTGAAATTAGCCAGATTGCAAATTTTGGTATAAAATGACTTGCGTCACTCAAAAAACTGCCATTTTTCATGATTTGAGCCGCCCTTTTCTTCGTTTGGGGTGCAACTTTATTGGAATAGTAGCAAAATGCAAGTATTCAGATCGGCGGTACTGAGCTGAAAAAGTTATTTTGTTCTTTTTAGTGCATTAAGAAAAAGGCATTTTATTTATTTATTTATTTTTAAATAAGCGTTATTATCATTAAAATTTCTTTTATTTTTCCATTTGAGAACAATGTTTTTGTCAACATCCCAAAATCTTGAAATTTCTGTAACTGAATGCCTTGCTTTTGAAAGTGCTTGAATTTGAGATCTTCTACATTCTTTAGATGAACGAACTTTAGGAGGCGTTTTTTAGGATATCTGTAAAATAAATAACTCAGATTAGATACAAATAAATAATAACATGTTTATAAGTTATTAAGTCAGAGAAACTTTCGTTATACGGCTTACGTTACTAACATACTCCGCTAATATATTCTGCTAACATACTATACTAATATACACCCCGCGACAAAAAGATAGGTACAAAGGGTTTTTTCTTTGATTTTTCATAAAATAACGTTATCTAAATTGTGCTTATCATTTATTATTATCATAACATTTCTATTCCCGGACTAATTATTGTTTAAGACTAATTTAGAAAAAAATTATGACGAAAATTTTTCTAATTTAAGACTACACACAGCGACAAAAAGGATAGGAACAAAGGTTTTTTTTTTTTTTTTTTTTTTTTTTTTTTTACATTTTTGAATATGATTATTTTGAATATGTTTCAAATATTTAATGTGTTTTTGGTATGATAATATTTTGTTATGATAATAAATGATCAGCACAATTTAGATAATGTTATTTTATGAAAATTAAAAAAAAAAAAAAAAAAAAAAAAAAAACCTTTGTTCCTATCTTTTTGTCGCGGAGTGTAGTCTTAAATTAGAAAAAATTTAGTCTTAAAACTTTTCTAAATTAGTCTTAAAACAAAAATTAGTCCGGGAATAGTGTTATTTTATGATAATAATAAATGATAAGCACAATTTAGATAATGCTATTTTATAAAAAATCAAAGAAAAAACCCTTTGTACCTATCTTTTTGTCGCGGGGTGTATTGAACTAACATACTATTAGGAAAAAGTTTAATACATTATTGGCCATAATTATTCTTTTAAACAGAGTTCATATATTTCTAACTTTTCCACTTCGCACCCCTGAAGTTTTCATATAAAAGCTTATATTTCCATTTAATATATTTATAAATTGAACTTAGATTTGTTCAATTAGCTATATATTCAGTCAACAATTTTCATGGATTTTGATATATTTTTTTACAGATTTGAAATCTTAAAATTGCGTTTTCTCAGTTTGTATTATTTTCATCAAATCATAATCTTTAACACTCTAAAACTTCTACAGATATTTAAGAAATGGCTTAATACTTTTTGGGGGTGATTAATAGAGCTTGCTTAAAAGAATTAGGGATAGATTTTTGAAATATATTAATTAGTTTCTAGGGAAAAAAAAATTATAGAGTGCATGTGTATGTAAAAATTTGTCAAAAAATATGATTTTTAATACATATACTGGGTGCGCCAAAAGTTCGTTAAAACTTTAAAAATTCATTATAAAAGAACAAATGATGATAAAAAGGTGCGGTTTGCACGAATGGCATCAGAAAGAGGGCGGATTTTTTTTTTTTAAGAACAAAAAAAAAAAAAAAAAAAATTTAAAAATGACCGATAGGTGGGGCTGTGGTACATGCACGAAGCTGATTTATGCATATCAGGTTGTCAATAAAACACCTGTGATAATTAAAAAATTGTGTTTAAATTGTGTTTGCTTAATAAAATCTATTAAAAAAAATAATAATAATAACGGATGGATTTTGCAATATCTTTAAATATATGTGTGTATGTGTGTGTGTGTGTGTGTGTGTATACCGGGTGCGCCAAAAGTTCGTTAAAACTTTAAAAATTCATAAAAAAAGAACAAATGATGATAAAAAGGTGCGGTTTGCACGAATGGCATCAGAAAGAGGGCGAATATTTTTTTTTTTTTTTTTTTTTTGGTTCTTAAAAAAAAATGACCGATAGGTGGCGCTGTGGTGCATACACGAAGCTGATTTATGCATATCAGGTTGTCAATAAAACACCTGAATGCACATGGACTCTTCATTCGATGCCGTCGTTATGCTATCGTTGCAGGATCAAGCGTTAATTATCAAGCTCTTTTATAAGAATGACGAATCAACACGCCCTTCTCCCAAGGAAGGTCTACCACTTCGTGGACGATCTTCCAAAAGACCCGTTTCTTCGAAGCGCTTGACAAGTTTCAGTATCCCTGAGAGTGAAATGGGTCCTTTTCTAATTCAGTCCTTTTGCAGTGCGAAATTTCCTCAGTGCGTCTGTTACTGATTTGTCATTCTTATAAAAGAACTTGATAATCAACGCTTGATCCTGCAACGATAGCATAACGACGGCATCGAATGAAGAGTCCATGTGCATTCAGGTGTTTTATTGACAACCTGATATGCATAAATCAGCTTCGTGTATGCACCACAGCGCCACCTATCGGTCATTTTTTGAACTAATTTTTTTTTCTTAAAAAAAAAAATAATAACCGCCCTCTTTCTGATGCCATTCGTGCAAACCGCACCTTTTTATCATCATTTGTTCTTTTTTTATGAATTTTTAAAGTTTTAACGAACTTTTGGCGCACCCGGTATACATACATACACACACACACACACACACACACATATATATTTAAAGATATTGCAAAATCCATCCGTTATTATTATTATTTTTTTTTAATAGATTTTATTAAGCAAACACAATTTAAAGATTGCAAATCTGAAAAAAAAAAAAAAAAAATCTTGAATATATATTTTTTAATTAAAAAACCTAATATAGCTCGATTTATAAATATTAAATGGAATCATAAACTTTCATATGAAACCTTCAATTGTACCAAGTCAACGGTGGCAAGTCCCAAGAGGAAATTAGTATCAAGTATGTTTATTTTGAAAGAGGTAGCATATAAATTTCTTGATATACAAAACTCTCTGTCCGAAATTTTTAATTCGGTTTTCTTTAATGTGTAACATATTTATGTTAATAATTAAAAAAAAAAAAAAAAAAAAAAAAAAAAAAAAAAATTCAAACCCAAAATATCTAATTATTGTAGGAAAGCTCATATGGTGTTTTGAAAAGGATATGTTTTATCAATAATTAATTGCTTAAAGAAGCGAAATAAATTTTTAACAAAGTACTTTTTTTTTATGTAATTTATCATTCTGCTACTGTACCATATGTCTGGAGAATGAAATTTTTTAGTTATTTTTTTCCTTTAATAAATTAAGTGGTATTTAATAAAAAGGAATTTTCCTTTTTTAATGATTAAAATATTTTTTGTGTAAAATTGTTCTTGTGTTGTTGTAGACATATTGATTAATTAATTGATTAATAAAGTAAAATAAATTTTTATGTACTTTAACATTCAGAAAAATCGATACACAAAATCCCTTTTTTTAAATAAAAATTATATGGTGTATGATGCGAACAAAAAGGAAAAGTTCGTTTTACTTATTTATTTATTTGGCGGGGGATGGGGGGGGGATAAATTTAGAGGTGTTTAAACCTAAAAACAAATTCAGAAACACTGACGTGTTGTAATATTTTAAGACACTCCTATTTCTTCTCTCTCTCTCTCTCTCTCTCTCTCTCTCTTTTATTGTTACTCAGGGCCGTGCTTAGGGGGGGGGCGACCGGGGCGGTCGCCCTTTTTGTATAAGGATGTCATATTTCGTGTTTTATATAGATTCTGATATTTTCTGCTCTACCTAATGAACAGACTTTTAAAGTTATTATTTATTCATTTAGAAAATCGTGCAACAAATAAATTTAAAACTTAGTAAATGTTTCAGATCTCTCTCTCTCTCTCTCTCTCTCTCTCTCTCTCTCTATATATATATATATATATATATATATATATATATGTATATATAATCTCTAACATTTTAAAATTTCTCTTATTTGTATTCATTCCTACAATAAGGATCTTTTTAATTTATAAAATCTTTTACATATTTATTGATTTTTTTTTTTTTTTTTTTTTTTTTTATCAATTAACTAAAATTGTTTATTTAAATATGAATCGCATTAACAGAATTTCTTTTAATCCTGTTTAAATATTAATTTATTCTGACTAATTTCATTCATAAAATTTATAAATCTTATTGATAAAATTATAACACGATATTAGATAAGCAAGTAAGAAATCATCACGATTTAATTACGGTTTTAAAGTTCCTCGTTATTCAATGCACGGAATACGTATATACAATACTGTATCGATCTATCTATCTCTCTGTATATATATATATATATATATATATAATCGTTAGTCTTAATCAGGCCTGACTAGAGACCTTCGCGGGTCAACAGATATGACCCGCACCCGTCCCGTGACCCACAGTAAAATAATGTTAAATTTATGTTATATAAGAATTAAAATTCTATTACACAAAATGAAGTTATAATATTGAATAGATATTTCAGTAATTAAATATTAAATTAATATATATATATATATATATATATATATATATATATATTAGTATATAATTACATTATTAAAAGAAGAATATGATTATAAGTATTTAAAAAAAAAAAAAAAAAAACAGTCCAAGAAAATTCATTTTTTATTAAAACAAAATTTTATTATAAGCAAATCCACATTGATAGAGAAAGAAATTTCGCATATATAGTTTTATAACTTAAATATTAGTATTTCTGCAAATGTAATTAAATTCATGTCATGAGTTATGTTGTTTTAAAGTGAAATAGAGAAAGAAAATGTTTCTTCAATCTCTGCAATTAAAAGGTTACATTCGTTAACAATAATAATAATAATAATAATAATAATAATAGCGCAAAATGAACTTTGAAGAAATTATTTTGCACGTAGATCCGTGGGATGTACAACGGATCAAAAATTAATGGAAATTCAATCCGCGCCCGACTCGCAATGCGCAGGTACCCGATCCGATCCACAGAACTCTAGTTCGGACTGACTGAGTAAATAATTCGCCCTCGACCAGCTCGCATCCCTACACCTAAAAACATTAAAAGTAATAAAAACATCCTTTCCATGTCGTAGACATCCACTAGACAATGATTTTACAAAATTCGTCCCAACTAACATAATACCTCACAAAACTAGTTTTAGAAATTTTAAAAATTCACCCTACAAAGGGAGAAAAGGAACAAATCGTGTTTTTACATATGTAATAGGACCTCAAAAAAAAAAAAATATCTTTAAGATTTTTGTTTTAAAATGTAACAATATATATATATATATATATATATATATATATAAACTGATTTTAAGAGTGATTCTAATGAATAGAAAATAAGCATATTCTAATGATTAGAAAATATCTTATATAATAATCTTATATAATGAATAGAAAATAAGCATATAAACATACATTTTATATAAAAAAAATTATCAAGTAATATATTTATTTATCATATAATAATTATCATGTTGTTGCCTTAATTTGAAACACGAATTTTTTCATTCTTTTTTTTTTTTTTTTTTTTTTTTTTTGGGGGGGGGGGGGGTATATTTCTAACAGAACTATTTTTTTTCTTCAATTTCTTTTTTTTTTCTGGAGTCTCTCTTGGATTTCTAGATTTCTCTGGTTTTCGGTCACATCTTTTCTTTGATGTGGGACGTTTTCCTTTAGGTAAAGATTTTGCTTAGGTTCGTACCTGTTAAAGCATGACACACGAAAAGATGTTAGATGTTGAAGGTTTCGAAATTTCAACAGGACACTAAACAGAGACATCCAGTTCTATCACTGTTGGTTCCCTTTCTTCCTGGAAAATCTTTTTTTTTTTTTTTTTTTTTTTCTTTAGTAATTCACCCCCTAAAAAGTGAGAAGGGGGGAGGTGAGTGGATACTATGCGTCTTTCATATATTCTTTTTCTTTTTAAGAAGATTGTTGCTTTAAAATGTAATAAATACGAATATTTAAAAACAATTTCATTAATTTCATAAGTTCGACCCTAAGAGGAAAGAAGGGCAAAATGGATTTTTAAGATACCTTTTCATAAAAAAAAAAAGAAAAAAAAAATAGACATCCGTAAGATTGTTACTTTAAAATATAATAAATATTAATTCCTAAAAAGCAATTTCAGAAATTTCAAAATTTCTCTTCCAGAAATATGTGGTTAAAACAGATTTTCATACACTCTTTTAACTCAAAAATAAATAAATAAAAAAAATACGATACATGGAAGATTCTTATTATAAAATATAAAGAACATTTATGCCAAATAATAAAACTGAGAAATTTTATAATCTTGACGCCCAAGGAAAAAAGGGAGAATGAAGAAACATAAGTTAATCAAATCCGCATACATTTTCAAACTCTGTTTTCGTGAAAAGGCGAACCAACTGATCGTCGAACACGATTAATTCAATATATACATTTGCATAATAGTATTGCATATTTTACGATATTTTAAAATATATTTGTATATTGTAGCTAATATTTCCTTTTCTTTTATACATTTTAGAAAACTTGATATACAATAGGGGAGACCCGTGTACATAGGGCCACTTTTTTTCCAATGCCCAAACACAGAGCCCTTGACCTATTTAAAATTATGAAACTGATATGTGCATATCTTTAGGACTAATTACTTCCAATTGCGATTAATATAAATACCTAAAATAATAAATTCCGACAAATAGAAGGTATTTAAAAAAAAACTTCACTCGTGGCCCTATAGGTACACTTTCTAATGAATAGAAAATAAGCATATAAACATATATTTTATATAAAAAAAAATATATCAAGTAATATATTTATTTATCATATAATAATTATCATGTTGTTGCCTTAAATTGAAACACGAATTTTTTCATTCATTTTTTCTCTTTGGGATATTTCTAACAGAACTATTTTTTTCTTCAATTTCTTTTTTTTTTTTTTTTTCTGGAGTGTCTCTTGGGTTTCTAGATTTCTCTTGTTTTCGGTTACATCTTTTCTTTGATGTGCGACGTTTTCCTTTAGGTAAAGATTTTGCTTAGGTTCGTAATTGTTAAAGCATGACACACGAAAAGATGTTAGATGTTGAAGGTTTCGAAATTTCAACAGGACACTAAACAGAGACATCCAGTTCAATCATTGTTGGTTCACTTTCTTCCTGGAAAATCCTTTTTTTTTTTTTTTTTTTTTTTTTATTTATGGAGGGATTTTGTCTTTCAGTCATATTTGAACTTAAATATTCATTCTCAGTGAATGTGTTTTGATTCATTGGCTATATGCCGGATACACGAAAGCCTGATAGGACGTTTACAGGCGGATAGGATTTGCCAACATTTTCAGCAACGTCATATATAGTGATTGGTTTACCAGAGTTTTCCAGCATCCAATTACTACAGGCTATACTGTGTTTCTGAACACTTTTGCGACCGCTGACGTAGATTCACGTCATTTGAAAATACGAAACTCCACCAGTGGGCGTTTGTTTTGCAATTTGTATATTATTTGCTTCTAAAAAATATACACAATATTCATATTTGTGCAACCAGTATACTATGGATGCAAATACTTTGATTAGAAAGAGTATTATTATAATGCATATCCATTTGTAATATAAATGTGAATACGGAAAATTTTGTTTTGAAAAATTGTAATTTATGAGAAAAACGCCCACAGGCGAACCTTAATGTCAAAAAGGCAAAAACATGCGGTTGCGAAAGTGTTAAAAGGTCCAAACACACTGGCCCTAGGTACAAGGCAGCTGTGTGGCCCTAGGTACAAGTTTTGGTAACTTCATTCAAAATGCCTTCAACTAAAAAATCCACATGCAGAGAGGACTAATTAAATATCTCATTTATTACTCAATATAACAAGCAACATTATGCACTAAAAATAAAAGAAAAATATTTGACTTGCCTTTGTAAAATAGCAAAAGAGATGAGCTGCAAAATTTTACTTCAAACCATGTAAAATCGTTTTCTACATGTAACTTGACAAAACTTTCCCCTCAAATTTTCCAAAGTAGTTGTAAAAGTAGCAACTGGTATTGTTACTCGCCCAATTGAGTATTAAAACTTAAAATTAAATATTATTCAAATAAAGTGGGATATCCCTAGGTACATGATGGTCCTAGGTACACGGGTCTCTCCTATATTTTACTCAAATTAAATAAATAAATAATTTTAGAACGAAAACTATATATTTTCTGAAGACAAACATATGTATTGAAAATGAAGCAATCTTTGATTTAATTCGGCAGCAAAATTATTCGAGTCTAAGAACATGATTCGACAAGGATTTATTTAACAAAACTGCATTAAGAGTATTTTTTTTTACATAGGAATTATTGCTAGCACTCGAATAATTTTGATGCCAATAGTACGTATTTGACAAGCAAATAATTAAGTAATGTAATATGAATAAATTTAGTTTGAAAAGGCAGGCGCAAGATCACGACAGTAAAGAATTCCAATCAGATACATAAATTTAGGGCCAGCGCACATTGACATGCAGCAGTCCCTCAATTTTGTGAAGCTCTGAAAAGATGGCAACAGTGCAAATTGGCCCACAGGTTTCTTTGACTTTGGTCAGAGTGTCACTTGTCTTTAGTAGAGCCCCTTAAATAAATATATAGGCCGACGCATCGCCGCCATTTTTTGCCTCCGTAGAGGGCGGCATTCCCGCTTGGCGTCCTTATCGCTTTCTTGTGATTTTAAGAAATCTTCATCTGATGGCTTCATCGGGCAACAAAAGCAATAAGCAACAATAATATTCCTAACATCACATTTTTTTCACATTAGATTATCAGGATATCCTGAGGAGGTATTGGAAATAAGATGTGTTTAAGGGCTGTTTCTGTTTCTTATACAAAATGTCGCCAAAACTCAAAGATACTGAAAAAAAAATGGTGCCTTTAAATCGATTTATCAATATTAATATAAATAATATGATTAAAATGCCACATTTTTCTGTATTTTTACATTATCACATGTCAGAAATACAAGGAAATATAAGTAAAGTTGTTTTATTCTTATCAAAATATCTTTTGGAAATCTGAACAATTTATGTTCTTTTCTTGAATGAGTATAGCAGTTTGTCGTTAAACAAATCTCATATCGTACTTTATTTAGCTAAAATTATGAAATATAATAAAATGAGTAAAGTTGCACAAGAAGTTAAAAGTAATGACTGCCGTTTATTTATCAATGAAACGCGCTGGGTACATGTGGCAACCCTAAGGCAACAAAATGCCTGATGCGCCAGCTCGTATATATAGGAGCCTTAGTCTTCAGAGCACAGTTTCTAGCGTCACACGACTTCTTGCAAATAAAAAAAGTATGGATGTTTTTCTGTATCTTTCATGTACTAATTGCTTTTCCAGAACATTTTTTTTTCGATCCAAGATAAAATAATAAATACGTATTTATTTCTGCATCAGAAAGTGATTCAGAACTTCAATACATATTCTCAGCCATCGACGAGATATTAGAGTAGACCCCGGACTAGTAACCTTTTTTCTTCCGAAGATCAGATCCCCACCATACCACCAATTCATTCGCCAAGCCGACATTCTATTTCCACCAAGGCAAGTTTTCACCAAATTTGTTATCGCTGTTTTATATTTCGATTGGGTGTAAATTAATCATAAACTACAACCTACACTAGCTGAAATGGAAAACAAGTAATTCAATCCTTGTTATTGATTGAAAGCTGTTCTGCTTGACTTTTCTTTGGAGTTTTGGTGGTAAGAGGAACAAATCATTTAAAACATGCAAAAATCCCAAAAACCAGTTGCTAAGAAAGCGATTATCGCAAAAGAAGGCTTAAAAACCGCAGTAATGTTCCGGGACTTTTTCGCCATAGCCAGTATAAGGAATCCATACTCTACTAGTATATACAGTAACTCAAAATGAAAATGATCCACCTGAACAATTACATTAAAAAAAATAATTCTTTTATTAAAATTAATTTGCTATAAATTTTATTTGAAAACAATATTTTTTAGATTTTAAGTTATTGTAAATTTCAGTTACACATTTATGCAGTTCTTTTTTCTTTGTGTTAACTCTAAAATAAGAGAAAAGTATAAAACCGGCAGTCAAAACGAAATTGATCCAGCAGACGTTTTCGAGTTATTTTTATTTACTCGCAAAGGACGATTCATTTAAATCCTAATTGTGTTGTAAGAAATTATATTTTGTATTTCCACATTTTCTAACACTTATTTAGTGAATTTAATTCGATGAGGCGTCATACTACTTATTAAGAACGTGAATTTATAATTCCCCATTTTAAACTTGGTAAAAGCAAACAGGAAATTGCAAAAATAGTAAATAAAAGTATTTCTCTGTGTTGTAATTAAAATTACACATTTATTTATTAACGGAAATTAAACAAAAATGTGTATAATTAAAATTACACATTTATTTATAAAAGAAAATTAAAATAACCAGCTAAAGGATATAGGAAGGATATAGGTCAAAATAATAGAATAGGTAAAAAAAAAAAAAAAAAAAAAAAACACTAATAAGAATAGATAGTAAAATAGTGTGGATAGTTGAGACAAACATAATTTTATTGTTGTAGAGGGGTGCTTCAGATTTTTTAACTGGTAACTGTTTGAAGCTGGTCTTCAAGCAGAGAGATTAATATTTATGGCGGGGCCCCTTTATTAAGCTATATATATTCTTTTCTCCTTGCCAGTGAAGAATTTTGAATGTGGCCTTGATAACAATAATAAAAAAGTTTAATAATAATAAGAATTGTAATAAAGCTAACATTTAGAATGGATACAAAAATGTATCAAGTTGTGAGTGTGCAGATAATAATAATAATAGTGATAAAGTTATTATTGCATTTTGGCTGGAAAAACATAGAAATTGGAGTAGAATAAATCAATAACAGCTGTAATAATAGAGAAATGAACGTGAATTACATTGAGAATAAATAGAATGTAAGATAGAGATTGGATGAAGGCTCTAAAACGGGGATAGGAATTTTCCTCTTAAACACTAGAGGTTAAAAATAACAAAAAAAATCCCAAGCACGACAAAAAAAAAAAAAAAAAACAATTTCTCTCCAACACTATAGTTCAACATATCATTGCGTGTTTTTGCCGTGAAAATCACATTGCAAATAAAGTGGGAACAAGTTCCAAAATGTCTTTTTCTGCAAGAGATGAATGCTGGATTGTTAAACAGATTTGCAAAAACCCGCAATTAAGTACACCAAATTGGAGAACAACTCAGAAAATCTGTTTGTACTGAAACAGTTCTTCTTGTTATAAGAAAAGATGGATATAACAATAGAGTTGCCAGGATAAATTCATATATTATCCCAAAGAAACAAAAACTGAAGGTAGAATTTGATCAAAGTTTTCAAGGTAAGAATTTTAACTTTTGAAAAAAAAAAAAAAGACATTTTTGCAGATGAAAGTAAATATAATGTTTTCGGGTCAGATGGTAAAATTAAGGTGTGGAGAAAAAAGAATGACAAACTTAAAGCAAAGAATGTGTGAGCTAGCGTAAAACATGGGGGTGGTTCCATTATGCTTTAGGAGTGTATATCAGGAGGTGGGGTTGGAAAACCTCAAACAATTGATGGAAATATGGACAGATATAAATCTTGCAAATTTTAAAGGATAATCTAAATAAAAGTGCAAAAAGATTGGGCATTGAACAGTGTTTTCAGTTCTATCAAGTTAATGATCCCAAGCACAAATTAAGAATTGTTCAAGAATGACTACGGTATCACTGTCCGAAAGTAATTAATACTCCTCCACAACCTCTGGATTTAAACATAATTGAAAATCTTTGGAATCTACTTAATGATAAAATCAGAAAACATCAAATTTTTAGTGAGGAAAAATTAAAGAATGTCATCATTGAAGAGTGGTCCAAAATATCCTCAGACTACATTAAAAGGTTGGTTTCTTCTATGCCGAATAAATTTACAGCTGTAAGACTTGCAAAAAGATTGTTCGCAAAATATTATTTTATTTATTTATTTATTTATGATTATTTAATTCAGGTGGATCATTTTCATTTTGACTGTAGAACTTTACTTTTTTTGTTTATTGTTTTATTATGAATTTGCTAGAAGTGATATTTTACTTTTGTTTAAATATAATTATGTTCTGTAAATAAGTAAATTATTTTGTGTAAAAAGAATTTACGTATAACTTATTTTTGAGTGATTAAATCAATTTGAAATCTTGTAATGCATGTGGATCATTTTCACTTTCAGTCACTGTATCTTCTCGATGTTCTCAGCTACACTGTAAAAAAATAACTATTACCAGCTGCAATCTGTGATTTATTTTATCCAATCACAGAGAATTTCTTGCAAGAAATTCTCTGTGATTGGATAAAATAAATCACTGATTGCAGCTGGTAATAGGTTTTTTTTTACAGTGTATGACAAAATAAGGAACACGAAACGTTCTTTCCGAATGTTAACCAACGTGAAACGTGATGAAACACTGCGCAGCAATATTCGGACATCCTGCTTCACAGTTTTTTCCGGAACAATGTCGCCTGACCTGCGTGGCACGCCTGTCTCTCACTGTTTGCTTTCGTTTATTGTCGTTTATTGAAAATACATATACAGAATATTCTCGTATAACGCGCTCTCGCAAAACGCGAATTCGTATAACGCGACAAAAAATCTACGACTATTACTGATACAACGCGATAAAGAGTCTCGTATAACACGTAAGCTAAAGGAAGCACGTGACGACACGTTTCTACTTTCAACCTGTTCAAGGTTACTTACTTTTGACTGCAGATAAGAGTTGTCCTGTTACTATGCCAACACACGACGATTTTGTGCTCTCATTACGGATTGAAATGATCTGCTCAATGTAAGTCTCCTAAAACGCGATTTCCTATTACGCAGAACGTATCCCCCGCGTTATACGAGAGTCTACTTTACATCAGATTTGTATGCTTGACTTATAGCTAGACTGACCATACGTCCTCGAATTTCGAGGACGTATGGACGTATAACACGGAACGTATCACCCGTGTTATACGAGAGTCTACTGTACATCAGATTTGCATGCTTGTCTTTCAGCGGTATAGCCCGCTTGTAAATCTTCGTCTGATAAAGACAGAAAATGATAGAATTACATTGGAAAAAAACCCAGGGTCAGCGCGGGAATCGAACCCGCTCTCCTACGCTCGAAGACGATTAGCAGCATGGTGCCACAACCACTCGGCCCACTGTTCGCTTTGGCTTGTATTTTTATAAAAAGTTAATTACTCATCAGTGTTACCAACTTGTAGAAACTTTTTCATTTAAAAACTACCACAAATTTTGAAGATTGATATTGGTTGGTTGGTTGGGTTTAACGTCGTACTAGTACTGCGTTATACGTAGTAAAAGATTGATTTAAGGAAAGGGCAGTTTATAAAGAAATGCTCCGTTAATCAATCTTTGACACTCTCGAGTGGCAAAAGATCAACCTGTATTGGTAAAAATACCGATGTTTTCCGATTCGACATATAACTTAACTGCAAGTAACGTCACGTGCCCTTTCTTTATTGGGTATATATGATAGTCTGTTAAGGCATGGCTACCAGACGTTCTCGAATACCGAGGACAGGCAAAATTATTGAAGTGCTAGCAATAATTCGCACCCTAAAGCTGTCCGTCTAATACTATTTTGTTAAATAAATATTTGTCGAGTCATAATCGTAGACTTATGTTGTTTATAAAAAAAGTAAGTTGGTGATAAAAATTAGCTATCAAACTAAGAAAAAAAAAATACGAAAAATGCGGTTATGTGCTTCAATAATATTGCTGCCGACAATACTTTCGTCCCCTAAAACACATTTGGTTGGTTGGTTGAGTTTAAAGTCACACTAGTACTGCGCTATAGGTAATTGGCCTGGGATGCACGCCTAAGAATGAAAACACATTTCGAAATGTCTGGTTATATAGTTATTAATGTTTCATTACAATAATTTATTAAATGTATAATAAAAATTGCTGAAAAAAGTTCTTTCAGATACTTCGTACATAAAAATTACTAAAATTTTAGAATTTAAGCAGATTTATTTATTTTGTTCTTGAAATTCAAGGACACATCCATGTTTGTCCTCAAATTCAATTAGAAAATCTGGTCACCCTATTCAAGAGAACAAAGGACACTGAACTTAGTTATTTTTGTTTTACGTAATATCGCTATTTAAATCGTGTACTGCCACAAAATCTATCATTCATATGTATCAGTCTTCTGTATGTATTTTGATGAAATTTAGTATATACGTTATATGGACCATGGGAAAACGATTTCTGCAATAAAAAAAAATATATTTAAAATTTTGACCTCCAGATGGCGCTTTTGAATGATTCCTTATGCAAATTAGTCAAACCTATAAACAGAGTTGCAGTCAGAGCCAGAAAATCATTCTGCGTGCCTTTGCCATCGATAATCATGCCCTTGGAAAAGAAAAATCGAGCGCTGCTGGTAAAACTGTTTTATCAGAACGGCAGCAATAGTTTAGCTGCACTGCGTGAAAATCGTCGTTTAAAGGGTTTGCGAAAAAGGCCCACATCGAAAGGAAATTTGAAGAGACTAGTGACTTGGGTGTGCTGCCGGGAAGAGGGAAAAAACCGATCGCGAATGAAACTGTCGAAGAAGTCACTACTGCTGTGGTTGATAGAGCCTCCAGCTTCCGGTATTCTTCAGCAAGTGCTCGATCAGCGGCACGTGAGTTCGAGATTCTTTGGTCGACAGTACGAAAAATTCTGCGATCCATTTTAAAGTGGTATCCGTATAAGATCCGCGTGGTGCAAATGCTACAACTTCAAGGCTGCTAAACACGCTCTGCATTTGCTTGCCGGGTTTTGGCGAGAATGGATGTTGATGACGCGTGGCCTTGAAAAATTCTATGGTTAGATGAGGCGCACTTTTCTTTAGATGGAGCTGTAAATAATCAAAATTGCCGTATATGGGATGTTTCACCTCCTAATATCCTGCATGAGCTACCACTGCATCCAGATTACGTGACTGCATGGTGTGGATTTACGACACATTTCATCCTCGGACCATTTTTCTTTGAAACTTTCACACCTCAAGGTCTTAAAAGGTGCTCTGTCACGAGGGCACGGTACAGTAAACTCCTTCGAAATCAAGTCATTCCTGCTTTACAGGAACGGCAATGTTTGCAGATCACTGTCTTCGTGCAAGATGGGGCAACTCCCCACATCGGGCGCCACATCGGCAAGTCAAAAAACTGCTTCGTGCTACATTTGACGAGAATCGTGTAATATCCAATGATTTTACAGATTCCTGGCCTCCTCGTTCATCTGACTTAAATCCCTATGATTTTTGGTTGTAGGGATTCCTAAAAGGAAGTGTTTATAGAGAAGAAATTAAGACTTTACCTGAGTTGAAAGTCAGCATTACACGCCATGTTGCTGAAATCTCTCGAGAGTTTCTTCGTTCTACCACTGAACACGCTACAATGCGTTTTCAACGCGTAATTGATGTCAATGGAACACACCGACACCTGGAGCACATTCTATAATTAAATAAATTTTTATGATTCTGTCAGATTTTTTGGCCTTTTTAAGCGCCACAATTTCCCCTGATGTTCAAAATTTGAACTAGTTTTCATTGCAGAAATCACTTCCCCATGGTCCCTATAACGTATATACCAAATTTCATTAAAATCTGATGGGCAGAACCAGCTCTAGAGAGGTGTGAATAGGATCACTATAATTATAACCACCCTGTATATATTCTTATGTATTCTTATGTATCTATCCTTCTTATGTACAGTCGGTAACAAAAGTGTCCGAACACTAGCAAAAATTCCTATGTAAAAAAGTATACTTAATACTGTTTTGTTGAATAAATCCCTATCAAATCATGTTCTTACACTGACTAAGTACAGGATTCGACATGGATTTATTTAACAAAACTGTATTAAGTGTACTTTTTTTACATAGGAATTTTTGCTAGTGTTCGGACACTTTTGTTACCGACTGTATATATAGTATGTTTCAAAGTGTAAAAAACAATTTTAGAGAAGGAAAAGTTTTTATATGGGGAATATAATACAACATAATGCCCAATTTCTAAATACTCTCCATGCAAATTCTAAATTATTTTAAATTTCCAATTTATTTACTATACATTTCTTGTATGTAATGGAACACATCTGTGTATTTATTTTTTTATATCTCAATTACAGAATTAGTTACAACTAAAAACTATCATGTTATGGCCACCACAAAATTTTCTTCTATATTATCTTATACAAATTACGCAGTACAAATTTTTAATTAAGTTATTATTTACTAGCAGGCTACGCCCGCTTCTCTGGTTCAAAAGAATTGAATCATTATTTATCTTTTATGTCACTTTAAAAATAAATTACCTGTATTGAAATCACTCTAAACTTCGCTTCGAGTACCCGCTGCCTACAGCAACTCTTTTCCCGCCCGCACTGCATGGGGTCCAGGTTCCCACTGCCTGCAGAAAAGTCTTTCCTAAGCACTTCAATTTGAGTATTTATCGACGACAGGTGGGTCTGATATTATTTAAGAACTATGATTTTAAAGATGACTGTATTGCATCATCTATTAATTATTTTAGTTTTAAAAAAAGTAGATTTTCTTTTAAAAGGAATTAAATAAATAAAAAACAAATAAATTTTAATTAAAATTCAATTTTAATAAGTTTAATCCTTTCTACTATATACTATAACTTTTTTTGCGGTAAATACTATAATAAAAAAAATAAAAAATAAATTCTTTCAGAGTAATTAATTAAAAAAATGAAAAATAAAAAGTTATTATACTGTAAAAATTATTCATAAACATAAATGTTATAAATATGTTTTTAAAATTAAAATTTAATATACTTAATTTTTCCTACTGTATTACCATTTGATTTTCAATAAATGTAATAAATTAAAAAAATTGAAGACAAAAAAATATTTCGTCTTTAGATCAATGAATTAAATAAATAAAAAATACAGCCGTTGCTAAGACACGCACTTGATTAAAAGGAAAGAAGAAATTTTAGAAAAAGGAACCATAGAACCCAATATTTAAAATTGAAAATAACAATAATAATAATAAATACAATTTAAATTAAAATTTTTTAAAAATCTCGATGATGTGCATACCTATAGGGATCTCGATGAGGTGCGCACCTATAGGGTCCCAGGTATCCATCCACCACGGTTTGTAGTTCTACGATCAGAGGTGTGAGCACCAGAGCGCAGACAGACACACAGACACACACATACACACACAGATACAGTGCAGCCACATATCGTAAAACTAGCATTGAGGACGTTTGCAAAATGTTCGAGAGAAGCCAGTTTAAAATTTGGAAAACATCCAGTAATTCCGCGCTCTGTTATTGCTCATTTTCTCTAAGTCAGATGACTGTCACCCCTATTTTAGCATTGAACTCGTTGAGTTAGCACTTGCGCAGATGCTTCCATGGTTTCATGAAATGTGGTCGAAGAATACACACACACACAGATATTTCTCTTTATTTGTAATGGTTAAAATTATTTTCCATGATGAATGCCGACGATTTATATCTCAGAGAAATATAACACTAAATGCTGAAAGAAAGGTTGTGCGGACGTGAAAAAAAAGTTTTTTTTTTACTGAATAAAATGAAAAATTACCATGCAGTTTATGATTTTTATTATTTTCAGACTAGATGAATACTTATTACATAAAATGATTTCAGAAAATTCATGGTCATAAAAAATAATGCAATTGACGGCTCTCTTCCGAATTTAGTGAAATCTTTTGTAAATTGCATGGTGCCGTGAAAAATGGTGTTATATCAGACTTTAAAATAAGGAAGTAAATAAATAAAAAACCCTTGCTTTATTATTAGATTTTAATAATTTATAGGGGAATTTAAGTTCTTTGAATAAAATAAAATAAAAAATGAAAACGTCGTAAAGGTAAAATTTGATATAGTCACCCTATTATTTCAGCATGCTCGCTTGTTAAAAACGGTAAGTTCGAAATATGATATGTACTCTTTTTTTTTTTTTTTTTTTTTTTTTTTTTGTGGTATTATAAGATTTTGTCATGTAATTGGTGTTTTAGTTTAAAAGAAAAGGGGGAGGAAAATATACTTTTTTACTCTCTTAAAAAAGTTCAGATTTCACTTATGTATAGAACGTATAAGTTTACAGCGAAAAGAATAAAAATATAAATTGGTCTTAAACTGATAATTTTATATATTTTTCCTATCGTAATGGACTATAATATAAATAAAATCCTGAATGGCACAGAATTTGTTTTTTCAATTACACACTTTTATTTTTTTCGATGAATTAAACACGTAAAAAATCTCACATAATCAATTTGCAAAAGTTTACGAAATATAGATTTGTAAATGGTTCCCAAACTCCTAATAGTTGTTGTATTTAGTAAAGTTGTTTATATATATATATATATATATATATATATATATATATATATATATATACCAATATATATAATGGTAGCAATAACAATGAGAATGAAAAGTAAACTGATGTATAATTCGGGACAACAACTCATAAAAGCCAAATCGATTACTAGTTAACTTAAATTTATTTTGAATAGTTTGACTAGTATTTTTACTTTCATTTACCCATAAGGAAGAGAAAGTATTGTTTTTGGGTCAAATTTTCGAAAGTGAGTTTTTGTTATGTTTACACGATTTGAGGTCCTCTAAATCCGAAAATCATATTCTTAGCGGTTGGTCTGTGTGTCTGTATGTTATCAACATATCTCAAGAACAAATAGTAGCAGAAAGTCCAAACTTGATATTCTAAATGTGTATGATATAGGGATGCTGCACTAAACTTTTCGTTGAGATGAAGCAAAGGGTTTGTGTACAGGGGCACCCAAGAGAATTAAAATACATTACGTTTATGGGGGAAATTGAAGGTAAGTAGAGTTCAACAACTATAGACTGCTCCAAACCAAATGAAATGAATATATATTTTTTATATGCGTAAAAACATGTCTCATGTAGAATACGGTAGGGAAATCATTCACTGTTTATTTGCAGGGCTACACAAAAGAACTAGATTATAGTGTGACAATAGCTGAAAATTGGTGGAAATGTATTTCAGGTTGTGCCGTGTATTATTACTATAGAATTATATTTAGGTGCACCATGTGGTCTGTATTTAATCTTCAAAAGATATACAGGGCTGTAAATATTTAAGCAATAAAATATTTTTTATTGTTAGTGGCAGTGCTTTACTATAATATTTTACCATATCCTGCTCAGGAACTGAAATGAGGTTCTCATAGATGTATGGTTAAAAATGTATTTATTTAAGCTAAATATTCATAGTTTGTTTTTCATATATTTACACGTTTTCAGGCTTCCTGATTACCGAAGTCAAGTTTTTTAACATTTCGTCTTTGTCTGTGTCTCTTAGAGTAACTTAAAAACGAATAATTTCAGGGGATCCAAAAGTTGTATTTTCAAGTTAATGTAAGTTTGTTGCTGGAAAAGTTTGATCAGGACATTTGCAGGGAATGTTGCGTCTGAAAGTTGTCTGAATAAATTTAAGTGAACTTTTAATTTTACTAACAGATTTAAATTCTATATAAATGTAGGTGCAGTAATAAAACGGGGGGGGGGGGCTGAGGGGGCAGCAGCCCCGTCACACAAAACTAATTATCCTATAAAACTCTTCCAAAGCCTAATTTGAATTGCTTTAACACAGGTTTACATACCAATACTTGTTATTTTACCTCTTAATCTCCAGCCTGTATTTATAGTATTAAATTTCAGGGTAAGAGAAAGTCGTGTGAGTGACACACCAGGTCATTTAATTTATATTTGAAAAAAGAAGAAGAATGCTCACTTTAAAATAACTCCGATAAGAATACAAAACATACAGAAGCATAAAAAGATGTAACTTATATATACAATATATATATATATATATAATAAATTTTGAAAATTAGTAGAAATAAAACTTGAAATTTTTATTAAAAAAAACTTGTAACAGAGTATTTATAACCCAATGCGCAAATGCAGCAAAAAGAAATATGAAACCAAAATAATTAAACAAACTGATAATAAATTAAAAGTAATCCCAAAACACACGTGGACCTTCTTCAGGGACTTAAGTTCGAATACGGAACCTTCTGTCAGCTTTGAGAGTACAACCTCTTCGACATTGATGAAGCCAGAAGAATCCAAAGAAATCTTGCGGTGTCCACATTGGCAAAATTTTTGTCACACACATACAGACGAACATTTTCTAAAATTAGTAAAATTGTGTTCAGGACGTTTTAAAACGTATAAATCTATCGAAAACAGGAAGGAAAACTTTTTACGTACATTCTTCTATTGCATATAGAATAAATTAATAAAGAGAGAAAATAAATAACCTATTTAAACATAATGAATTAATGTGTCTGTGACTTGTAAAGTCTTTTTTTTTTTTTCCTATATATTTTTTTTATTATTATTTAAACTTTAAAACTTCTTCACGCACCGTAAAATAAATACAAGCACTATAGGTTTCGAAAGGACGTGGCCTTTCTTCTTCAAGTGCAAAATACACCTTGGAAGCAAATGCAAGCTTGAAAGCAGGAAAAAAACTCAAGGGATGAGGAGCAACACAACCACCCCATAGGGCAACAGCATGCAGTAAATAATCAGAAGGAAACACAACAACAACAAAAAAAAAAAAGACAAGAGAAATAAAAGCAACAAAAAGAAAAGAAAAAAAACTAGTGTGGCTACCACAAGACTTTCTTCTATATATTCCTATACAAATTCACTAAGTGTAAAAAATTTATTAAAACTATTATTTATTATAATTATCTAACATGATGAATGGAAATGATTTTCATCTTACAGAAAACTAACACTAAATATCCAAAGAAAGACAGTTTTATTGTCTATAAATAACATTTAAAAAAATGTTTTTATAATGGTTACATATCAAGTTTCGTACAGTTATATGCCATAGAATTTGAGATATAACCTTCCCGTTATCGAGGAAATTTGCAGTATATAGCAGCGCCATTTACTGGCCGATGAACATCCAAATTGAATCAGGAAAATGTCTAATAATGCCCTGCTCATACATATCAAGTTTTGTTTGATCATACGCAATAGAATCTGAGTTATAGCCTTCTCTTAAATTGCGGAAATCGCTGTGCAGCAGCGCCACCTGTTGAGCGGTTGAAACCAAAAATTGATAGGCACTAATTTAGGTCAAGGTGCATCTACATATAAATTTATATGCAATTCCGTGCAGTAGTTCCTGAGTAGCCCTCCCGTAAACTGCAGAAATCGCTACATAGCAGCGCCACCTGATGGCCAATAAAGAATTCAAACTGAATCAGCATAATCTCTCATAATGGCTTTCTCCCATATCAAGGTTTGTTCGATTATACACAATAGAACTTGAGATATAGTCTTCCCTTAAATTGCGAAAATCGCTGTATAGCAGCGCCACCTGTTGAGCAGTTGTCTCCAAAAGTTGATAGGCACTAATATAGGTTAAGGTGTATCTACATATAAATTTATTTACAATTCTCAGCAGTAGTTCTGAAGATATAGTTGCCACAAAATTTTTGTCACACACACACACAGAGAGAGAGAGACAGACAGACGGACATACAGACATTTTCTAAAAATGGTCAAATCATGTTCTAGACCTCTCAAAACGTGTAAATCTGCCGAAAACCGGAAGTGGAAAATTTTTAAGAATCCAATAAAAAAAGTAAAGATTTTTCTTTTTTTCAAAAAGAAAGAAAATTATTTAGTGGAATTAAAGAAGTTTTTCCAAGCTGTAGACAGTAAGCCGCATGCCAATGATTAATCGCCATTATGAATTCAATTAAAGTGACTAAAGAATTAGATAGTTTGAATGAACACATTTTCTTAGCAACCTATTTTCATTTTATCGCAAACTGCGTTAAACTTAGGTGATCTTTAACAGCCTAAACTCACAGCATGTGATTAATGTGAAAATACCAATAATTGTAATAAATGAATATAATTAATAACAATAATATTATTTAATATTTTTTTTATATGACATTTAGTTTTTATGAATTTAAAAGTTGTTTTTATATAGATAAAAACATTATAAAAATGTAATTTCTAATTAACGAACTTTTTTGTGGATTTTGCGGCATCATTAAATAGAGGTAGACTGTATTCTCCTGTTCTGCAATAGCGATGCAGAACAGTACGAGTTCAGTACGAGTTTCAGTACGAGTTGAGTACGAGTGAAATGATTAATATTTTGTAAATCCAGTACTGCTGCAGGGCAAAGAATAATCAAAATCTACAACTTTTCTTAAATGATGATAACATAATTTTGTTGGAAATGTCGAATTAATGTTTATATTATTGAAGAATGTATGGAATTGATTAAAAAAAAAAAAAAAAATAATCGAAGTACTTTATCGTTTGAAATATTTTACTGTGTGTACTTGCTCATAATACACTGAGAAAAAAATATATATACCGCCTTGATGTAGAACGAATAAGTAGTCATTTTCTGGATCCTTAAACAAGAAATATAGATTTTCGAGTTATGTGTATAAGGTGAACAAATAACGTGGATAGACGCAATGATCGAGAATTTCTAGTCAACACTTTTTTAGATGAAGAAACAATATTATGAATCCTTTGTATTGTAAGAAATTCTCACTTGATTTTGTAAAACTGGATCATAAACCAGATTATAGCTACTAAAACTAGCTTCTTAAGTTCACATTTATTTGCTAAAATTTTTAGATAAGTTTAACCACGATAATATAGAAAAACGTTCTAGAATTATAATAGAGATTTTTAGAACTCGCCAACAAAGAGATATAGAATTTATAAGGATGATATTGAACTATTTTTACTAGAACCACAATTTAGTTTCTAAGATATCAGTCACAGAATTTTTTCTCAGTGTAAAAGGAAAATCACTACTGCTGTCAGATAAAAATAATAGTATTAATAAAAGATGTATCGCTTGCCGAAAAACCGACGGGAGAAAAAGGTTTACGCTTCATAAAAATTACCTCCCTGCAATTCCTGGAAGTAAGTTCAAAGTCCAAGAATTCCCGGACTCCAAAGACGTTACATAATAAGGAGGGAAAAAAGGACTGATGAATGATTCTACATACCGTCTTAACTTGAAGAAGTTACACCTTTTCCAAATTCATATCCAAATAAAGCTGATTTTAAATCTTTTCTTTATCACGTGACTGTTATGTTGGTTAACCAGAACGACTGTATTAAAGAAATAATTAATAAGTCAATTAATTAATTAATATCATTTTAAAGTTTAATTGGCAACTGAAATTAACTGCAAAAATAAAGGAAAGAGTTCAAGAAGACAAACCGATTTCTAATATCTGACTAAAAATATTTTAATAGATATTTAAATAGTTTTGTATGTTCTTGTACACTGTTAAAAATTTCAACAGAAAACTCTGTGTAATCTGTTATCTTCAGTCTTACATAAAATTATACAGAGAAAAATAAACGGAGATGTTAAAAAAACTTATATTATTCATTCATGTTAATGACTAATATTTATTTAATTAATTATTTGTGGGAATATATTTGTGACTTAGAATGCTTTTTCTAAAGTAGAAACAGTCATTTTTAATTTTAACTAAAAAATTAAATAATAAAATTAGGTAAAAATTAAGACAAAATTTCGAAATCTTTATTCTATACTTTCAAATTTTCTATCATATATGGAACAGATAAGGTAAAGAGTTATTTTCGCTATTCTTTATTTCATTCATAAATTTTTCATTTGCCTTAAATTATAAAATATATCTTTTCATAATAATTTCTTTATTTCTGGCTGAGTTTTTCATTTACGCTGATTAACTTTAGTTTATGGGTTCCTATTTTTCCTTTTATCCCTGAAAAAGTACTTCACATTTAATGAAATGCATTCTCAGAGTTGCGTTTAAATAGATAAATAAATAATCTGGTGTGTCACTCACACGACTTTCTCTTACCCTGAAATTTAATACTAAAAATACAGGTTGGAGATTAAGAGGTAAGATAACGATGTTATGTAAACCTATGTTAAACAATTCAAATTAGGCTTCGGAAGAGTTTTAAATGATAATTAGTTCTGTGTGAGGGGGGCTACCGTCCCCCTCAACCACCCGTTTCATTAATGCACCTACATTTATACAGAATTTAATTCGGTTATTAAAAAATAATTCTGTTTTTAAAAGATAATTTTTTGAAATTATTTTTAAAAAAAATTATCTTTTATGATAATGCAGACGATTTCCATATTAGAGAAGTAGAATAACACTAAATGTAAAAAAAAAAAGTCCATTTTATTGTCAATATAAAAAAAAAAAAAAAAAAAATCGATAACTTTGTTTTAAATTATCGCAGATCAATGGTTCAACCATTCGTTTTAAAGGTATTGGCGAGCTCTTTTGAAAGATACCCATCATGAAAATTTACTCCCCTCGTGGGGGGACTTCCCCCATAGGGGGGAGGCGAGGCTCCTACATACACAATTTTTTTCCCAGTTGACTATCTCTATTACAAAAAATATATATTCGTTTAATTTGGTTTAGTGCAGTCTATAGATGTTAAAATCTACTTACCTGCAATTTCCCCCCATAGAAGTAATGTATTTGAATACTTTTGAGTGTCCCTGTACACGAACCATTTGCTTCATCTCAACGAAAAGCTTACTGTAGCATCCCTATATGATACACGTTTAGAATACCGAGTTTGGAATTTCTGCTACTATTTGTTCTTGAGATATGCTGATAACAGACAGACACACAGACCGTTCGCTAAAAACATCATTTTTGTATTCAGGGGACCTCAGAACATGTAAGTATAACAAAAACTCACGTTCGAAAATTTGACCCTAAAACAATACTTTCTCGACCCTATGGGTAAGAGAAAGTAAAAAGACCGATTGTTAGAAATGCTGGCCAATCATAAAAATATTGATTTATGCATCATGAAAATCTTAAAGGAGAACTACACAACATATCAAAATCTATTAAATTGAAAAAACATGTAACTGGGTTACAGATGGAATTAATAAAAGATTGTTTAAATTAAATTAGATATTTTGTGAATATTTTAAATTTTATCAGCTCTTGACTAGTAAAACTGAAGCATAATATATATATATATATATATATATATATATATATATATATATACAGGGTGATTATAATTAAAGTTACGATTTCAAAATACTATAATTTTAAAACTACCCATCAGAGCGATTTGATATTTTTACTTTCCGAACACTATAGTGAGGAAAGTATTGTAATCATGTCAAAAATCCGAATTCGAGATTTTGATGTTT
>OZ005660.1:16175755-16253255 GCA_963930645.1 Salticus scenicus
AAAAATCATTTCAAATCAAATTTCTATTTTATTACTGTGCTTTGTAGAATACGTTCCTTGAAATTGTTACGGAGATAAGTTATGGGGCGTGTTTAATTTGTAACTGTGCTGCAAGTGTAGTTGGTTGGTTGGAGGATTAAGGCCGATTGACTCCTTATGTGTCCTAGGCCAATAGGTGGAATGCCCTCCGTGGGGGTCTTTCTAAGGGGTCCTAGCCCGTATTTACGCGAGTTTCGGAGGAAACCACGGAAAACTCCGAACGGCTAGGTCGATGAGCGCGACCTGGGATCGAACCCGGCACCTCCCATCTACCAGCTTTGAGCGCAGAACCGCTCGGCCGCTGGTGGGCCCGTGTTGCAAGTGTAAAATCTTCAACAATGAGCGATAACGCAGGGCTAATTGTTTTTTAATTTCTTTTTCTATTAAAAAAAAAAATAATAATAATAAAAATAAATGTACATAAAAAAATTTTTTTTGTATGCATAAATGATATTTCTGGCTGCTGAGGAGATATTCTTGAGTTTATTAACTGGCGATGCTGATTTTTTTAAGCGGCGGCTTTAAAATTTGTTTGTATTGATTTGATTCCGGTCCTGGCGATTTGATCAGATTAAGCGGCTGATTTTATTAAGTGGCGGTTACTGTATATATATATATATATATATATATATATAAATGAATGTTTTTTTTTTTTTTTTTTTTTTTTTGCTACTGAGTATTATAGCAATTTAAAAAACTAAAAGAAATTAAGTAGGAAAAGATTAAACCAGAAGTGAATTATTATTTTTTTTCTAAATTAAGTATATATATCTATATATAAACGAAAAATGCTGGATAATTTTTATTGATGAAAGCTTTATAACTGTCGCCTTTTCGGTATAATAGTCGGCTTTTTATTTTGACTGTCACCTTAGTATAACTTATCGCATTTTTGGCGATAAATCCTGAAGGAAAAAAAAAAAAAAAAAAAAAAAAACACTTAACGAGCTGCATTTATATTTATAATATACTCAATGCTTCGTGGTGAGATTCAAATTTTAAATTACTATCCTCTTTGAAGCTCCAACCGTTCTAATGCGATAAAGAAAATAATAATAATAATAGCAAACACAAATAATGAGAAAAATAATAACTCAATGTTTGAGTATTCTTCAGAATAGCTTCAGGATAAATAAATATTTATTGAGTCATGCTAACTTTTCTGGGAACTAATAATAATAAGACTGTAGTTGCGGTAACATAAAGCAATGTTAAAGAAAAAAAATAATAATTTACAACATTTATTTGTTTTATTCTATCTTTATTACGGCTTTTTTGTTTTTTTAATCTCATATCATGATGAATCTTTTGTAAACACCAATTAAATATAGCTAACGCTTGCATTTGTTCCAGTAGAAAAGAGAAAAAAAGAAAGCATACTGGTCATTGCACCTTCGATATTTGTTTTAAATTTAAAGTTTCGAGTAATTGCTTTTTAGATATCGTTAAAAGGGTTTTTGAGCGGGTCATAAAAATATTTCAGTTATATAGAGAAGCAATTTATTCATTATAGTATAAAGTAAATGCTTCAGTGATTACTGCTAATATTGAAATGTTATTTCAACCTGTGGGAAATATTACAAAGATGGTGACTCATCATCTAATTTATTCTTTAGTATCACCTCATTATTTTTGGAAAGTTTGCTTAGATTAAAAATTCTTTTGCGTATTACCATTTTATTATTTTATAAAGAGCAATTTTATTTTCTATTTCATCAAAAACTCTCAGCATTGTATGTATGCATACCGAACGTTTCATAAGTATGTAGACATTTTAAAAATTCCTGAAAATGGAAGGAATTGATAGAATTGAACGCGATTTGCGAAAAAATCATTGTCGTGGAGGGATTTTTTTTTTTTTTTTTTTTTCTGGGCAAAGAAAAAATATTGTTTAATTTCTTGCACTAGTATGAAAGAGAAATAAATATGCCTATGAAAGTCCTATAAACTGCCCAATTTTGCGATTAGAACAGCTTCCCAGACAGCACATCGCGTCCCCAGGATATCTTCAAGATGTCTTCTGGATGAAAAGGCATCCCACAAACGTCCTTAAGATATACTGTGGATAAGTTAAGCCTAACTGTGCTGTTAGGGTTATTTATTATTTTGCCTCCTACTTGTGCAGGGGTTGATCCAGGTTTTAATTTTTGGGGCCCATTTTTGTGATATTCTTATTTATTTTTGTGAAAAATCAAAAATATTTTTGTGAAAAAAAAGAACTGTCGCTAATAACCTTTCATTTTAGCAGTTACTCTGTCTAATGTTTAATAACGAGTTAATAGCATTTTATTAAACAAGTATAGACACTCATTAAAAATAATACTGTAAACATGCAAAATTTTTACAAAAGTATTACTTTTATAAAACAAAATTTTGTGAAAGGGCTGCTTTTATAAATCTGTATTTTGTGAAGGGACCCATTTTCTGAATTTGAATTTTGTGAAGGGACCCATTTTGTGGATCTGAATTTTGTGAAGGGGCCAATTTTAGAGATTTGAATTTTGTAAAGGGGCACATTTTAGGGATTTGAATTTTGTGAAGGGGCAGCAAGAAGGTCCCAATTTTTGCCTAGATCGACCCTTGTTGTGCATACATAAAGTTTTAATTGCGATGCTGACTTGATGGTAAAGCGTTATTGATGAAGGTGTTTTCCCTCATTTAAGAACCCATGACTGAAACGTTATACAATTAGAAGTGTTATAACTCGTTTGCAAACTGTAATTTGTGGTGACGAAGGACACATAGAAGAGGATTTATATGCCTGTAAACATTTGCATGCGAATAAGTTCCGTTTTTCATGAAAATGTGTGATCTGGTTGTGAGGTTGAGACGTCAGATCGTCACCACAGTTGTTTTAATTAAGCTGGATCCAGCAAAGTAGGAAGTGGGGACGGTTAAAATCACTCCGTCGCCAGTGACTCGGTGACGGTTGAGGTCGAGCTAGTTTTGTGTCGGCAGGGTGCTGCATTAAAAGACTTAGATTTTGAATACTAGTTAAATTAGAAGTGATTTTTAAAAGTACGGATTGAAATGTAGTGAAAGGAGGGTGTAGGAAGAAGTATAAAAATAGAGATGGTTTTAGTAGATAGTGTGGATGTTGGAGGATATTATAGTGGTTGTGATGAGTCTTATTTTGATGAATATCGGAAATAGAGTAGTGGAGATTTAGTGGCGTGAAGTTAAGTAGTGTTGAGTGTTGGTGAGTGTCTACTACTTTTCGGAAAGTTCAAGCTGGGGCAGAAGGGAATCCTCTGTCCCATAGTGAAGCCGTAGGATTGGAGTACGAGTGCGACCGTCTTTACACCTTCGACTATCTGCTGTGGTGAGATATTTAAGATAATTAAATTCTTGATTTATATATTTTTGATTTAGTAATACGCTGGCTGAGCTAAGATCTATTTTCCAGGCCGCCCTCCCATTAATCTGTTTCAATAAACTTTTATTTGTTGTTCAATTAAAGTCTCTGGTTTTCTTAGTAATCTAAGTATTTAAGTTAAGATGGCGTTTGCAGGAACGCAAACGCCACATGGTCACGCACAAATAGCTTAAATATTATTTTTTCTTAAAAAAAAAAAAAAAAAAAAAAAAAATCCCTTCACGAGAAAGTTTTTTTCGCAAACCGCGTTCAATTCTATTAATTCTTTCTATAGTTATGAATTTTTAAAATGTCTGCAGATTTATGGGACACCCTGATATAGAAAACTCCCATGGATTCTACCTCATGAATTTCCTTTAATTTTTACTGTCTTCTATATTCAATAGACGAAAGTATTGGTTTCGTAGAAATTTTTCGACCGCGGGATTTCGATGGGTTTACACGTTCTGAGAGGTCTAGAACATGATTTAACCATTTTTAGAAAATGTCTATTTGTCTATCTGTGTGAGACAAAATTTTATGGCAACTGTATCTCGAGAAAAACTGCACAAAATTTCATACAAATTGATATGTAGTTGCATTTCAGCCTAAGTTATTGTCTGTCAACTTTTGGTAAAAATTTTCCAAGACGTGTCGTGGACAACCCGCTTTTCTGAATTTTTAACATGGGGTTATAGGACAAAATTTCGATATGTGCGTAAAGAGAATTATTGTTTAAGAATCAATATGAAATTAAAAAGAATTCGTTATTTTATATAAGTGATAATCAACTGGGAAAAATTTTTGTATATATAATGGCATCTCTCTCCCCCCACACCACCACCACTGGAAGGAAAGTCTCTCCTCGAGGGGGCAAATTTGGTATGGGTATCTTTTAAAAGAGCTCGTCAGTACGTTTAAAACGAATAGTTGAGCCATCGAACTGTGATAATTTGTAATAAAGTTATCGATATTTTTCATTTTTAACAAAAGCTAAAATATATGTTTATATAACCGTATTTTTTAAAATGTCACATACAGAATAAAATTGACCTCTTTTGGATATTTAGTGTTATATTACTTCTCTACAATGAAAATCATCTACATGTATCAGAGAAGATAATTTTAATAAATAATAATTTTTACAAACTTTTTTTACAGAGTTAATTTTTATAGGAAAATTTAGAAAAAGGTCTTGTGGTGACCTAAATGTACTTGTTTTAATTTTTTTCCGTATTTTCTTTTTCCTTTTATTATGAATCTTAATTTATAATTTCCTTGTTTTATCTATAAAACTTTTGTTATCTACCGTTGCTGTTGAAATTGTTTAAAAATAATGCCATTTCTTTTTTTATTATTATTACTTCCTTCTATATACAGGGCGCAAAGCAAAGTCACGGGGAGGTCTTTATCTCCGCAACCATTTGTCGCAAATATATTCTTCCAATTAAAAAATGTTTCTAAAAACGTATTCATTTATGATATGGCATGTTTAAATTTATTTAAATTTATTTTATTTATTTATTTATTTATTGAAAATTACAAAATTCATCAATTATACAGTCCACAGGTCCCTGCAGTCATATTTAGTCACACTAACAAATATGACGCAAAAAGTTTCATTTCTGTACGCCCAAACTTGACCGCGATATTCAAGTACAAAAGTACTGCGGTTATCCGAGCCCCGATTCACCGAGTTTCGGATTAACCGAGGTAATCTCTAATAGGCCACGCCCCGGTGGAGGCAGGGCTTTTGACAAATGGCGTAGACTTTGACGAATTTTACTATACAGTACTGTATTTTATAATTTACATATGTATGTATTGTATTGCATTTTTAACTGACTATATTTAAATATGTAATATATGTATTATTTTGCTTCATTGACTACGTTTTTACCCATTTTAAACTTTGCCGTATGTTTCACACTCGATTTGCAACAGAGTCCGTCTTTTCCGAGTTTTTAATTATCCGAGGTACCTTCGGTCCACATCACCTCGAATAAGTCAGGTTCTACTGTATTAGGATTTCTTTTTTTTTTTTTTTCCTTCGACGTGTAGTGTTATCTATATATATAAAAGAGTAAACTCACTGATTCACTGATTCACTGACTCAACACGGCTGTGGCGATCCTATGGGAGATAGAGTCGCAATTTTTGGTGAGCAGGTTGATTTTAGGACCCTGACGCTCACTAAGACAGGATTTTGCGAAATACCCCCCGTTCCCCCCGGGGGGGGGGCAGAAGGCAAAAATCACCTTTATAAGCATATCTCGGCTCCAAATTGCTTCACGGTGAAGAAATTGCAGATGGGGAGACTAGACTTGAATACAAAAAAATCATTTTCTGCGATTTTGGAATTTTGGATTTTTGAGGGGGGGTAGGGGGTAAAAATGAGATTTTCGGGGGCGCATAAGGCAAAAACACATTTATAAGTACAACTCGGCACCAAATTACTTCACAGGGAAGAAATTGCAGATGGGGAGACTAGGCTTGAATACGAAAAAATCATTTTCTGCGATTTTGGAATTTTTGATTTTTAAGGGGGGAAGGGGGTGAAAATGATTTTCGGAGTTGCTGAAGACAAAAACACCCTTATAAGCATAACTCGGCTCCAAATTGCTTCACGAGGAAGATATTGCAGATGGGGAGACTAGACTTGAATACAAAAAAAAAAATTTCTGCGATTTTGGATTTTTGGATTTTTAAGGGGGAAAAGGGGTGAAAATGATTTTCGGAGGCGCAGGAGGCAAAAACACCTTTATAAGCACAACTCGGCTCCAAATTGCTTCACGGTAAAGAAATTGCAGAGGGAGAGACTAGACTTAAGTACAAAAAAATCATATTCTGCGATTTTGGAATTTTGGATTTTTAAGGGGGGAGAGGGGCTGAAAATGATTTTTGAAGGTGCAGAAGGCAAAAACCACCTTTATAAGCACAACTCGGCTCAAATTGCTTCACGGTGAAGAAATTGCAGAGGGAGAGACTAGACTTCAAAACAATAAAATTATTTTCTGCGATTTTGGAATTTTGGATTTTTAAGGGGGGAAGGGGGTATAAATGATTTTCGGAGGCGCATAAGGCAAAAACACATTTATAAGTATAACTCGGCTCCAAATTACTTCACAGTGAAGAAATTGCAGATGGGGAGACTAGATTTGAATACGAAAAAATCATTTACTGCGATTTTGGAATTTTGGATTTTTAACGGGAGAAGGGGGTATAAATGATTTTCGGAGGCAAAGAATAAAAGTAATAGCTCAAAGATGTGAACCGCCAAGCGTCTTCTTGAAAATATTTCCAAAAACTCATTTTTTGATTTTTTCCGATTTTTTTTTTTTTTTTTTGTGGGGGGGGGATGGGGGGGGGGAATAAAAATAGTGTCAGATTGTTCAAAATTGGTACATAGAGGTTTTCGATACTTACAAATCGATTCCGGATATTTTCGAATTTGTAAAATTATTAGAAGGGGTGGGAAGGGGGGGCAGTATGGGGGGGGCTATGGGCAAAAACAAATAGAAATACAGTTAGGCCGTTCAAAATTGGTACAGATAGGTTTTAAAGGCCGGCAGTCGAATGGGGCTATTTTCGAAAGTGTAAAGTTATTAGGAGGGGCGAGAAGGGAGAGGGGAGAGGGGGGGGGCAAAAAATAAAAATAGAGTTAGATCATTCAAAATTGGTATATAGAGGTTTTCGATCCTTACAAATCAATTACGGATATTTTCGAATTTGTAAAATTATTAGGAGGGGCGGGAAGGGGGGTGGGTGGGCAAAAACAAATAGAAATACAGTTAGGCCGTTCAAAATTGGTACAGATAGGTTTTAAAGACCGGCAAGTCGAATGGGGCTATTTTCGAAAGTGTAAAGTTATTAGGAGGGGCGAGAAGGGGGAGGGGAGAGGGGGGGGCAAAAAATAAAAATAGAGTTAGATCGTTCAAAATTGGTATATAGAGGTTTTCGATCCTTACAAATCAATTACGGGTATTTTCGAATTTGTAAAATTATTAGGAGGGGCGGGAAGGGGGGTGGGTGGGCAAAAACAAATAGAAATACAGTTAGGCCGTTCAAAATTGGTACAGATAGGTTTTAGAGGCCAGCAAGTCGAATGGGGATATTTTCGAAAGTGTAAAGTTATTAGGAGGGCCGGGTAGGGGGGGGAGGGGAAAAAAAATAGAATAGAGTTAGAGCATTCAAAATCGGTATATAGAGGTTTTCGACACCTACAAATCGATTGCGGATATTTTCGAATTTTTAAAATTATTAGGATAGACGGGAGGGGGGGCGAAGGGGGAAAATAATAGAAATAAGAGTTAGAGCATTTTGGGAATTTTTTCCGAAGGCAGTGAGAACCCGGTGCGACATTTTTCCTAATAAGATTTTTTTTCTGTTTTTTTTCACGTGATAAAAATTAATGCAATTTTGAGAATTCAGTAATTATAGCGATTCATTTAAAAATAGGGACCAGCGAAGCGGGCGTTTCCTGCTAGTATTTCCATAAAATGAAAATTGTCTGCATTCAACATGTAAAATAGTTTGTACTCTGTGCATTTGTATAGAAAAAATTAGAAGAAAAATTTGTAATGATCAAAACGTATGTTACTTTAATTTATTATTCTATTCTCAAATAGTTGCAAGATGGGTGGCTTTTACATTTAACCTAGCATTCAATATTCTGTGTACTTTGGGAGATTTTTTAACGAGAGTTTTTAATTCATCAATTTCTTTTTTGTATATTTGTGTGTTATAATTATTATAATTATTATTATTTATTCTTTTAGGTTTTTTCCGTATA
This sequence comes from Salticus scenicus, assembly GCA_963930645.1. Lineage (NCBI taxonomy): Eukaryota > Metazoa > Arthropoda > Arachnida > Araneae > Salticidae > Salticus > Salticus scenicus. The sequence goes on from OZ005660.1 coordinate 16,183,942, forward strand.
GTTCATCAGTTCGAATGCATTGATTTTGTTAAATTGTGCGTTATTTTACAATATTCATTACATTTAACCGATATATTATTATGAATTATATATAATTTATGAAAATGTATCAGTTTAATGAAAGAGAAAATTCAAATACCCGACACATTTTTCAATGAACTTACCGTAATTTCTGGTAGATAACTTGCTGGTAAAATGTGTCATTTCTCCACCAGCAATTTTATTTAACGGCCCTCTTCACTTACCGACGCTAGAAGCCCGAGCCAATGTTATTCTATGGGGAAATTTTCTTCACAAATAACTTATTAACCAATACATATTTTTAAATTCTGTTTTCACATTCAGAAAATTTCCAACTGTTAAATTGACGCACCTTTTTTAAAAATGTATTTTTTTTATTTTTAATATTTTATTTTGAAATTGCAAAATGAAAAAAATTCACATATTGAAAATTCGTATTTTGCAGCTTCAAAATAAAATATTAAAAATTAAAAAAATAATTTTTTAAAAAAGGTCCGTCAATTTAACAGCTGGGAATTTTCAGAATGTGAAAACAGAATTTAAAAATATGTATTAGTTAATAAGTTATTTGTAAAGAAAAATTTCCCATTGAGTAACATTAGCTTTGGCTTCCGGCGGCGGTGAGTGAAGAGGGCCCTTAATAGAGAAATCTATACTTTTTCGAAGGAAGAGCTCGTACAAATATAAATTTATTTATCAATTGAAATTTCTGGTGCAAAATTGGATTATATAACCTGCGGGGTACCTACCAGAAATTACGGTAATTCAAATGGCATACAATTAAAATATAACATAAAAATAACTAAGTACTTTTCGTCGTGTAGTGTTGTTATATTTCCATAAAATGAAAATCGTCTGCATTCAGTATGTAAAAAAGTTTGTACTACGTGAATTTGTACAGAAAAAATTAGAAGAAAATGTTGTAATGGTCACAACATACTACTTTGTTATTCTATTCGCAAATAGTTGCAAGATGAGTCGCTTTTACATTTCAGTCTAACATTCAATAAAAACTGTTTGTTTATCTTTATGGTTCATAATAAATTACTTTACTAGTGAAAATTCTGTGTATTTTAGGTGATTTTCTTACAATAGTTTTTAAAACAACGTCATTTACTTCTATGTATAATTATGTGTTATATATATATATATATATATTGTTATTTATTCTTTTAGTTCTTTTCCGTGTAGTTCATTAATTAGAATGCATTGATTTTGTTAAATTGTGTGTTATTTTAATATGTTCGTTACATTTAACTGATATATTTTTATGAATTATATACTATAATTTATGAAAATATATTAGTTTGATGAGAGAGAAAATTCAAATACCCGATACAATTTTCAAAGTACTAATTCAAATTAGACATACCACAAAAACAATTTAACACATTTAAAGGTATATATAGCATAAAAATAACTAAACAATCTAATAAAATTTAAGTACATAATAAATACATTTAAGGTGTAAAATGTGGAAATTCTTCAATATGTATTATCATTATTACGTGTAAATAATTAACAAATCCTGATACTGAAAAAAAAAATCCTAAAAACTATCGATATATTTTAAAACAATAAGTTTTCTTTGTACTAGTGTATTTTGTTAACGTTTTCATTTCTATAGATTTAATATAAACTTCATTCAAAGTTCAGTTTTATAGTGAAAACAAGTGCTTACCCACAGATTTATCAAAATACTTATGAAGTTTACACGAAAATAAGTAAATGCTTGCTAAATATAAATTCATGATTTTAAATAACATTCATTCGATTATTTTTTTTTAATAACAATCACCTGTACTATATCCCACCATATCGAAAAGTTTTTTGATAATATGTTTAATAAGTAATTATTTTTTTCTTTCTTTCTATGACACGTTCTTTTGTCTAATGAAATAAATATTCTGTCTAATGAAATGTCTAATATTCTCTTATAAAATAAATAATCTCTCTACCTTTCTGTGTCACATTTTTTTTCTTTTTATTTTCTGAACATATATATGTAAAGAAAGTATTGTAATCATGACAAAAATTCGATTTTGAGGTTTTGGTCTTTCTATACGTTTTGAGTACCCTTGAGCTCATTTTTGCTGTTTTTACGGTGATGTATTTATGTATGGGTGTGTATGTATGTGAGTGAATACGATAGTATCTAAATGCTTTGTTTGAATTAACTGAAAGTTGGTACGTATGATATAGGTCACCGTAGCACGAATCCTATTGATTTTGGTGAATCTAGCACTTACATTTTTTTTACAGGGATACAAAGAAAGATTCTTTATCATTATGGCCTACGGAAGTTTTTTAAGTCTCATAGCGTCTAAATGCCTTATTCAATTGAGCTGAAAATTCATATACACATGTTATTGGTCACCGTCACACGAACTGTGTATTTTTTGGAAAATCTAGTACGCATAGTTTTTTTTTTTTTTTTTTTTTTTTTTACAGCGACTGAAAAGAAAATTCTTTATTGTTATGACTAATTTTCACAAATTATATGAACTGCGATAGCGTCTAAATGCCTTATGCGAATCGACTGAAAATTTTATACATAATAAAGATCACAGTTACACGAACTGCATAGATTTTGGTGAATTCATCATTTATAGTTTTTTTCTTTTCTTTCTTTTTTCTTTTCTTTCTTTTTCTTTTTTTTTTCCTTTTACATGTACAGAAAGAAAAATTCTTTATCATTATGACCAATGAGCTGAAATTATTTGAAGTCCTATAGCGTAAAATTAAACAACATGCTTCATGAAGAAAAATACTTAATCACACTATTATAATATTAATATTTGTTTATTAAAAGACTTCTCTTACTTTAATATATTTATATAAAAGTTAATTAATAATGTTAAAAAAGTCGAGTGAAGTCACTCCAGATATATATATATATATATATATATATATATATATTAATACATTTATTATTAGACCATTTTAACGCTAAGCGATTTTTTGTGACCACATTTTTATTTTCTCGAGATCGAACTTATAATAGCTGTTTTCGTTTGCTTTAAAAAAAAAAAACTTTATGTTTGGTGGTTAGAATATTTTTTGTCATTTCATTGTTAAAAAGATTGGGAGGTTGGTTCATATTCTCAAGTCTCATAAAATAATCAGTCTTGACTGAAGTGGTGTCTGGTGCCTGTTTTCTCTGATCTAGAACCTCCCCTTTATCAAAACCGGCAATCATAAAGGGTTGGCCATTTTCTGTTTTCTAGGGACAGCGGTGTGTAGCGCCTGTATTTTTTTCGAAGTTATTCGTCCTTTATTATCTTCAATTGTTAAATATATTTCAGATGTAAAATCACCAATGAAAGATGGATGGAAAATACGTTTTCATTGCAAGATTTAAAAGGAACATAATACAATGCATAAAATGATTTTTTATTTACAATAAAATAGATTATGGTATTCAGTTAGAAGCAATATATAAAAGCATTTATAAAGAGACCATATGAATTTCTCTTTATCATAAGGTATTTGACATTTATTTATTTATTATCAAATAAATTACTGAAGAGGATTTTTAAATGTATAAATTGACTAAAAACCTAAATTTAGTTTCTTATTTAAGGAATTAGATAAATAAATAACATAAATATTTCATACTCGATTTTGACTTCTTCCATTTTTCGTATTTTGCCTTGAAAGTTGTATAGTTAGAAGTAAAAAACACAAACACTAATTACAAATTTGATGTCTGAAAAAATTGTTTTGAAAACATTTAAATTAGTTCAAACATTACATATATTCATAAATATATACATCATATTAGCACACACACTATATATATATAGTAATATAATATTATCAGTGCAAAAATTTGAAATTTAAAGATGATTTAATTTCAGTATTCAAACAATTATTCTGATCAAAAACGAAGACCACCCAAATCAAACCAAAAAAGAAATAATGTAAAGTAATAAAGTAGTAAAGTATATATATATATATATATATATATATAGCAAGATGCCAGTCCTTCAAATTTTGAATACCAACAACATTTTATATCCAGAAATAGTGGAATTAAAAAATTTGTAAGGTTGTCAGCCCTGATATATATGTATATATAGGGTGTTCCAAAAGTCCCACACCCCCTTCATAGCTCTAAAACGAGTCAGAATTGGGAAAATGGCGAAACACGTATTCATTAAATGCGAGAGGGACCTCTTTTGATGAAAAAATTTTGGGCCTAGGGGAGCTAGGGGGCTGCTAGGGAGGACAACTTTAAAATTTCAAATAGGAAGGTATGTCTTGTGATATATCCCTGGAAACATCTCTTCAAAAAAAAAATGAATTTGATATAAATATTTTCGCACTACGATGATTATTAAAGGAGATACATTAGTTTTTAGACTTTTGAAATGTGGATTTTATACTTATGTATCCCTTTTAATAATCACAGGACAAAACTATTTATATCAAATTCATTGTGTTGAAGAGACATTTCCAGGGATGTATCACAAGACATACTTTGCCCAAAAAAGTTTGGGCCCAGGCAAGGGGGTGGTAGGAGGGCCGCTAGGGAGGGCAACTTTAAAATTTCAAACAGGAAAGTATGTCTTGTGATACATCCCAGGAAACGTCTCTTCAAGACAATGAATTTGATTTAAATAGTTTTGTCCTGCAATGATTAGTAAAGGGTATATAAAAGTATAAAACCCACATTTCAAAAGTTTAAAAACTAATGTATCTCCTTTAATAATCATCACAGGGCGAAACTATTTACATCGAATTCATTGTTTTGAAAAGACGTTTCCAGGGATGTATTACAAGACATACCTTCCCGTTTGAAATTTTAAAGTTGCCCTCCCTAGCAGCCCCCCTAGTCCCCCTAGGACCAAACATTTTTCACCAAAAGAGGTCCCTCTCAAATTCATTGGATATGAGTTTCGCCATTTTTTACAATTTCGACTCATTTTCTAGTTCGGGGGGGGGGACTTTTGGAACACCCTGTATAATATTACAAACATTTATTATGAATTGATATTTAACTTTCTTACGTGTTTTTATTTACAGTAATTCAATTATTATCAACTCAAATCTATCTAAGTGAATGATTGCAATTATACTCTAAATATACAGTCGGTAGAAAAAATTATTAAAGCACACATCCACATTTTCAAATTCTTTTCTAATTTGATCGCTAATATTTATCCCAACTTATTTTTTAACGCGCTTTTATTAGCTTCACCTGTATGTATGTATCAATGTATGTTTGTAACCACTCTGGGAGCAAACAAAAAATCTATATTTTAGAAAAAGACTTTCCCTACGTGAACGCTGTGGCTGTGAGGTAAAGCCTCGCGCTACGAACTTAATGGTCTATCGTTCGAGCCCAGTCAGGGGAGATTTTTTTTAAGGGTTTTTGTTTAATTCTAAATTAATTTAATTTTAGATTTAAATGTATATAAATATTATGGTGTGTCACTCACGCGATTTTCTCTTACCCTGCATTTTAATACTAAGATAGATATTTTGTGCTTTTTAGTTCACGTTTCTATAAAAGCGTGTTCTTTAATTTTTTAAAACTATAATATTATTTATAAACAGCATAAGACTAAGATCATGGCTTGATAAATATTTATTTAACAAAACTGTTTTAGGTGCACATCTTTTAAATACGGATTATTCCTAGCGCTTCAATATTTTTCTGCCGACTGTATTTGTCTTTTATCATTCCACATTGTTGTAACTTTCATTTTGGTTATGAGATTTTTTTCCCCCCATTTCATTCGCATTTTTATTTCCATTTTTTGCGCGGGGTAGGACGATCAACATGATATTTGGCATAAATGGTTGTTATGCATAAAAATATTTTGCTTTGTTAAGGATTTCGCCCTTACATAGGGTGACCAACGTCCTCGAAAACTGCCTTTCGTCCCTAAAAAATTAGAACACAATTGAGGACTCTGGTTATTTATTAAATATATTGCAAATAAAATGGAATAAGTGCTTTTAGGTACTTCATACATAACTAGTATGTTGTGGCCACCACAAGACTTTCTTCTATATTTTCCTATACATATTCAATCAGTAACAATATTTAAAAAAAAAAAAAAAATCTGGAGTGACTCCACTCGACTTTCCGAACATTGAGTAATTAACAGTTTTGTAGATAAAGTAAAGAAAGAGGAGTTGTTAAACAAACAAAAGAGAGAAAACCATAATAGAGTGTTAGAGTATTTTTGTCTATATATTACACGATGTTTTATTTAACGCTACTGAACTTTGAGCCCATAGATCATAATGATAAAGAATTTTTCGTTATGTCCCTGTAAAAACCTATAAATGCTAGATTCACCAAAATGCTTATAGTTAGTGCAACAGGGATTTATAATACTCATATAAATTTTCAGCTCAATTGAATAAGGCGTTTAGATGCTATCGTACTTTTAAAAATTGGGTCCCATAGGCCATAATGATAAAGAATTTTTCTTTGTGTCCCTGTAAAAAAACTGTAGGTGCTAGATTCACCAAAATCTATACAGTTGGTGCAACTGTGACCTATAATACGTGTACAAAATTTTTACTCAGATTAATAAGGCGTTTAGACGCTATCACACTTTTAAAAATTTGGCCCCATAGGCATAATGATAAAGAATTTTTCTTTGTGTCCCTGTAAAAAAACTATAAGTGATAGATTCTCCAAAATCTATACAGATTGAGTATTTGTGACCTATAATATGCGTATAAATTTTTTGCTCAATTGAATAAGGCGTTTAGATGCTATCGCACTTTTAAGATTTTGCTCCCATAGGCCATAATGATAAAGAATTTTTCTTTGTGTCCCTGTAAAAAAACTATAAGTGCTAGATTCACCAAAATCTATAGGGTTTGTACTATGGTGACTTACAATATACGTACCAAATTTCAGGTTATTCGAACAAAGCGTTTAGACGCTAGCGTGTTCACTCACAGACATACACACATACATACACACATACACACACACATACATACATCATTGCAAAAATAGTGAAAACGGACTCATTGGACCTCGAAACGTATAGAAACATCAAAATCTCGAATTCGGATTTTTGACATGATTACAATACTTTCCTCACTATAGTGTTCGGAAAGTAAAAATATATATACGATTTTTTTTCCAAGTTTTTTTTTTTTTTTTTTTTTTTGTTAAAAGTAATACATATTCAATCAGTAACAATATTAAAAAAAAAAAAAAAAGTACGATTTTTTTTCTGAGTTTTTTTTTTTTTTTTTTTTTTTTGTTAAAAGTAAAAAAAAAAACGATAACTTTGTTTTAAATTATCACAGATTTATAGTTCAACCATTCGTTTTAAAGGTATTGACGAGATCTTTCGAAAGATACCCATCTTGAAAATTTACCCCCCCCCCCCCCCCCGGAGGGGTACACATGCACAGAAATTTTTTCCTAGTTAACTATTACTATTATCAATAACTCATATTAATTTTACAATCACAAGTTAAAAATAACTCTCATTATGTACATTTATACGAAATTTTGTCCTATACTGCGATGTTAAAAATTTAGAAAAAATACGATCACAGCGCCACCTGTTGAGCTATTGATCCCCAAACATAATCAGCACCACTTTATATCGGGGACCAACTAAATACCAAGTTTGGTAAAATTTCGTTAAAAAAAAAAAAAAAAATACAATTTTTTTTTTTTTTTCGTTAAAAGTAAAAAAAATCGATAACTTTGTTTTAAATTATCACAGATTTATGGTTCAACCATTCGTTTTAAAGGTATTGACGAGACCTTTCGAAAGATACCCATCATGAAACTTTGCCCCCCCGGGTGGGTACTTCCCCCCCCCCGGTGGTGGGAGGGAACCGATGCTCCCACATGCACAACATTTTTTTCCCAGTTAACTATTACTATTATCAACGAGACCTTTCGAAAGATACCCATCTTGAAAATTTACTTCCCCGGGGGGGTACTTCCCCCCCAGGGGGGGGGGAACCGATGCCCCCACATGCACAAAATTTTATTCCTAGTTAACTACTACTATTATCAATAATTCATATTAATTTTACAATCACAAGTTTAAAATAACTCTCATTATGCCCATTTATACGGAATTTTGTCCTATGCTGCCATGTTAAAAATTTGCATAAAATGCGATCACAGCGCCACCTGTTGAGCTATTGATCCCCTAATCTAATCAGCACCAGTTCATGTCAGGGTGCAACTAAATACCAAGTTTGGTTAAATTTCATTCATTAGTTCGTGAGATACAGCGTCCACAAAAAAATGATACAGACAGACAGACAGACACACAGACAGACAGACATTTTCTAAAAACTATCACTTCGTGTTTAGGACATCCCAAAACGTGTAGATCCGTCAAAAAACGGAGGTCGAAGATTTTCGCGAATCCAATACTTTTTCTATATTACATATAGAAGAAAGTAAAAATGACTTAAATTTTATAATTTAAGAGGATTTATTTATTTTTTCCTTGAAGTTCGGGGCACACCGCCATATTTGTACTCAAATTCAATTAAAAGTGCCTGGTCGCATCACCCTGCAGAGGTATTTTTTTGAGTGTTTCGTTGATTCCATTTTTCGAATTTTTTCATAATTTTGTCTTTATATTCGATCTTATATGATTTTTTTTTTCCAGGATATACTTAGTTGTATCAAGTGACTAAGGATATTTATCACCTAGCTAGATAGACAGGACCAACAGATAGAAAGAAAGAAGTAAGTTTTGCATTTATTTTCGTCTTCTGTAACTTTCCCTAACAATTTAAGTGTAAAAATAAATATTTTTATTTTCCTTATATATTGATTATAATAAAGTAGTCAATACATCCACAAAAAACGCATATAAAAGTTAAACCTAAAAACAAACAGAATTTAAAACGTAGTGAGATTATTACTGGGGATGAGGGAGGGGGGGGGGGGTCGTTGTTAAAATAACAGAGTGAAAGTAAAAGGATTAATACATATTTAAGCATTATTGTAATAAGCATAAAAAAAATTTATGCAATTTTTAAATTTCGCACACTTTCCTTATTAAAAATTTTTATTTATTTATTTTTTATTATTATTTTTTTTTTTAATGTTAAATTGGAATTTTTCTTTAAAAACATTACAAACATTTGGCACTTTTTCATTTCTTCACATTACCTTTTTTTTTTTTTTTTTCCTTGGCAATTTGTATTTATCTTTGAGCTCCCGCCATGCTAAATGTGGGTATTAATACGTAATGCATTTAAATCAAACCTTCACAGACGGCATATTTTCCTATTTTAAAAAGTAAGCGTCGACATTTGGTGTTTTCCTAAAACGTTACTGTATTATTATTAGTATTATTATTTTGAATTATTCGTTATGAGATCATTTAAACTTTATCACAGTAACCATGGGCGTAAATGTCGTTATCTTATATATACGCCTGCAGTACTTAATAATAGTTTCAAATTAAAAAGACGTGATCACTTACGCACTCCTTCTTATATTTATAGGGGCATATGATATTTCTAAAATAAATAGTGAAAGATAATTGTGAAATGGTGTATGATAGACAACTAGATGCACTATATGTACTACTTGGAAACTTGAATTAATAATTGGTACTTTCTTTAAATAAATAATCTGTGTCACTCGCAGTGTGACACTCGCACGACTTTCTCTTAACCTGCATTTCAGTAGTATGAAGATAAACTGCAGATTATATTGTAAAACCAATAAGATAATAAAGTTTAATCTACATTTTTAAAAAAAATCTAAAATAGGTTTGAGAAAGTTTTAGTTGACGTATAATTCTGCGCAAACCCCCCACCCCCCACGTTCAATTATAGTGTCTACGTTTAGTAAAAAAAAAAAAAAAAAAAAAAAAGGCTGTTATTGATTTCCCTCCAAATTTGTCAATCTTTATCAAATTTATAAAGTGGCAACCTAATACCAAATTCGAATTTCCTGCAATAACTTGCTTTTATTCTATGCTGATAACAAGTATGCATACAGGTGCTAAAAATTGGACTTCCGTATTTATGGCGCCTCAAAACGCGATATTGTACAAAAACTAGAGTTAAAAATAGAACATCAAACAATACCCTGTGTATAACATGGATATAAACAATTTATTTTTCTTCCTAAGCAGTGTTCGTTGACACAGTATGAAACGTAACAAAGCACTTCTATCTTCTATCGATTACATTCAAGAGAAAAGAAGATTTAACTTAACTTTGGGTAGCCCTGTATATTGTCTATAGACTGTAAGCCCGTCACATTATGTACTTAAATTAAATTTTATATGAATAACATTTAACACAAAATGAAATAAACTTACTTCCAGCAATTTTCAAGTACAGCAGCAATATATTGAAATATTTTGGGTAGCCCTGTAAACGAATAATCATTGATTTCTTCTATACCAAAATCTACACAAAAGATATTTTTATGCATATAAAAATATATTCATTCGATTTTGTTCAGGAGATGTTAGGGGGCGTCCATTAATTTCGTGAGGTGTTCAGGGAGAGCAGGGGGTCGAGCCGAATCTCACCCAATCTCACGTAGGGGAGAGGGGCGGGGGTCTCGGCTTATATCATGTAATTTTTTCCCCCGCAAAAGACAGTGTAAAATTGGTAGAAAAATGAGTTAAATTCAAGTAAAACACGTTTTTTGACTTAGATATGGCAAAATCTGACACGATAATATTTATCGTGGCTATCCGAACGCCGCGAAGCAGCACAGTAGCCTTTCATTTCAATTGTTATAGCGCGCCACCGGCCAGCCACATGCTGGACTTGATGAACGTTGCAGCGTACGAGCCGAGTGACATCGACGCACGGACAGGTTACGCCCGTAAATATTTCATTATACAACGGCTCAGATTAGTCCCTATTTAAGTAATTTATTGTTCGATTTTATTACTGTGATTCTAGACTACGATCTATGCAATCTTAAAAACTAGTCTTAACTAGTCTTCAATAAAAATAATAAAGCAAATTGTGTTTTTTGAAATAACTCCAACGCATTTACAGTAAAAGTACGAATTTTGAAAAATCTCACGTGAGATTAGTGGAGGGGGGAGGTGGTCGAACCAAATCTCACGAAATCTGACCTGGGGGAAGGGGGATGTGAAAAAATCGTCAAAAACTCCTCACGTAATTAATGGACGCCCCCTTACACTATACTTACCACAAATTTCCCCGTAGGCATAATGTATTTGAATTCTCTTGAATGGCCCTGTACACGAACGATTTGCTTGATCTCAACGAAAAGTTTACTGTAGCATCACTGTATGATTCAGATTTACAATGCCCAGTTTCGACTCCCTGTTACTATTTCTTCTTGAGATATGCTAATAACAGACACATACACAGACAGACAGACACACAGACACGCACACACATACAAGGAAAATGAGACCAAACTGCTAAAAATATTTTTTTCGGATTCAGAGAACCTCAAAACGTGCAAGTTTAACAAAAACTCAATTTCGAAAATTTGACCTAAAACAGTACTTTCTCTAATAGCAGCAGACTTGGCGTTGGAATATTAAAACAGGAATAAACTACTACGTCAGAAACGCCAAAGAAAAAATATTGAGGTGCATACAGCTGTTTCGGTAGCCTAAAGCATACCGTCATCAGTGCAAAAAGAATTCTGAATCTTGAGAAGTGCTCGTATATATAGGAGAGGGACCGGATTTAGTTCAACCAATAGGAATACGGAAGAGGTGGGGAGTGTGGCCAATAGGAATTAAGGAATGTATAGCTTTGTAAACAGTAGAAAAATTAAGGAAATGTGGACTGAATGTAAAATTTCCAACAATCAGATAAATAGGGAACAGCGAAATCACAATTAACAAGGTTTTTAAAATTTTTATAAATATGAAAAGCTTCAAAGAAATCGAGTTCATGAATGGATTTAGGTCTGCAAATTATTTTAGCTGAATTAAATTTAAAATTATGATTTTCCTCCCAGCAATGTTTAGAAATAGCCGATTTATTGGTTTCTTGTTTGCGGACGTAATTCATATGTTCTTTTAGACGAAATTTAAGACTGCGTTTAGTTTGGCCAATATATGATAAACCACACTGACAGGAAATACTATAAATGCCCCAAGAATTATGCATATCAATAGGATCTTTTAACTGAGAAAAGGTGAGTTTATTGGAAGGCGAAAATATTATTTTAAAATCATATTGTTTGAGAATTTTAGCTATGGTTTGACTGGTTTTAGAAAAATAGGGTAAAACAATACTGATATTAGATGTGACTGATTTAGTAGACGAAATACGAGGGAGTTGTAATTTTTGGATAGCTTTGTCTATAATGGAAGGGTCATAACCTCTGTCAATTGCGATGGCTTTCAGGTATTTAATTTCAGATTTCAATAAAATAGGATTTGAACAAATATTAAGGGCACGGTTTACAAAAGTATAGAAAGCAGCCATTTTTTGGTTAGGTGGGTGACATGAACGCGCATGGGGAGGAAGGGAGACTGCAAAATTTTTACGATAGACAGTGGTTGAAAATCCATTTACAGTGCGAGAGACGAGGGTATCAAGAAATGGAAGGGAGCCATTATTTTCTATTTCATATGTAAACTGGATATTACTGTCGATTGAATTTAAGGTCTCTAAGACATGGTCAATATTGTGATGAGATATGTCGATAAGCGTGAAGGTGTCGTCAACGTAACGGGTCCAAAAAGGAAAAGACATTTTCTTAAAAAGCTTGCTTTCGAAATAGTGCATGTAAATGTCTGCGAGAATTGGGGAGAGAGGGGAACCCATGGCTAAACCTTCAGACTGACGATAGAATTTATTTTGGAAAGAAAAAGTGGTTTGTGATAAACAAATGCGGGTAAGAGAAATTAATTCTTGTATTTCGAAAGAGGTGAAATGAAACTCTTTTAATCTATTTTCGAGACAGCAGAGGGCGCCACTTATTGGAACATTAGTGAAAAGAGATTTTACATCAAAAGAAACCATAGTGAGATTAGTGTGAGGGCAGTTTTGAATATTTTTTGCAAAATTTATGGAATTCTTAACAGTATAACTATTAGCAGCAAGAAGTGGAGCAAAAATTGTGGTGAGAAATTTAGCTAGATTATAGGAAGCAGTACCGATATTAGAGACTATTGGACGAAATGGAATATTGGGTTTGTGAACTTTTGGTAAGGCATAAAATCTGGCACAATTAGCAATAGAAGGGATAAGATGGGATTTAGTCGAGTTCAATAGCAAGGGGCAAGATTTTATAGCAGATTTAATTTTATTTAATTCTTGAGGAGAGGGGTCACGGGGCAGAGGAATGTATGGGCCATCATTAATTAGTTCGGTAACACTTTCGATGTATTGTTTTTTATCCAAAATAACAATCTGACCACCTTTATCAGCTTTAGTTATGATGATATTTTCATTAGATTTTAATTCCTTCAAGGCGTTTTTTTCTGCAGGGCTGAGATTTGATTTAAAATTTTTAGAGTTGAAATTGGCATTATTAAGGATTAAATGACGAAGATTTTCTTTCTGTTGGTCAGTCAGTCGAGAATTTTTGAAAGCTTTTTCAACCGGTGCAATTAACTGAGGAAAAGAAGGAGGTTTAGAAATGGCAAAATTTGAATTCAGTTTGAGAACAGAATATTGACTATTGGAAATATCAGCACTGGAAAGATTAACGATTGCATTTTTATTGACAACAGGTAAGTCGTTCGAATGAATAGGACTCTGTGAATTACGAAGCCGGGTGAATTTATCATGTAATTTAATTGAGTGTTTACGAGAACGGTTGTCACAATGAATCCTATTCATTGTGACAACCGTTCTCGTAACGTTTCAATTCATTCGAACGACTTACCTGTTGTCAATAAAAATGCAATCGTTAATCTTTCCAGTGCTGATATTTCCAATAGTCAATATTCTGTTCTCAAACTGAATTCAAATTTTGCCATTTCTAAACCTCCTTCTTTTCCTCAGTTAATTGCACCGGTTGAAAAAGCTTTCAAAAATTCTCGACTGACTGACCAACAGAAAGAAAATCTTCGTCATTTAATCCTTAATAATGCCAATTTCAACTCTAAAAATTTTAAATCAAATCTCAGCCCTGCAGAAAAAAACGCCTTGAAGGAATTAAAATCTAATGAAAATATCATCATAACTAAAGCTGATAAAGGTGGTCAGATTGTTATTTTGGATAAAAAACAATACATCGAAAGTGTTACCGAACTAATTAATGATGGCCCATACATTCCTCTGCCCCGTGACCCCTCTCCTCAAGAATTAAATAAAATTAAATCTGCTATAAAATCTTGCCCCTTGCTATTGAACTCGACTAAATCCCATCTTATCCCTTCTATTGCTAATTGTGCCAGATTTTATGCCTTACCAAAAGTTCACAAACCCAATATTCCATTTCGTCCAATAGTCTCTAATATCGGTACTGCTTCCTATAATCTAGCTAAATTTCTCACCACAATTTTTGCTCCACTTCTTGCTGCTAATAGTTATACTGTTAAGAATTCCATAAATTTTGCAAAAAATATTCAAAACTGCCCTCACACTAATCTCACTATGGTTTCTTTTGATGTAAAATCTCTTTTCACTAATGTTCCAATAAGTGGCGCCCTCTGCTGTCTCGAAAATAGATTAAAAGAGTTTCATTTCACCTCTTTCGAAATACAAGAATTAATTTCTCTTACCCGCATTTGTTTATCACAAACCACTTTTTCTTTCCAAAATAAATTCTATCGTCAGTCTGAAGGTTTAGCCATGGGTTCCCCTCTCTCCCCAATTCTCGCAGACATTTACATGCACTATTTCGAAAGCAAGCTTTTTAAGAAAATGTCTTTTCCTTTTTGGACCCGTTACGTTGACGACACCTTCACGCTTATCGACATATCTCATCACAATATTGACCATGTCTTAGAGACCTTAAATTCAATCGACAGTAATATCCAGTTTACATATGAAATAGAAAATAATGGCTCCCTTCCATTTCTTGATACCCTCGTCTCTCGCACTGTAAATGGATTTTCAACCACTGTCTATCGTAAAAATTTTGCAGTCTCCCTTCCTCCCCATGCGCGTTCATGTCACCCACCTAACCAAAAAATGGCTGCTTTCTATACTTTTGTAAACCGTGCCCTTAATATTTGTTCAAATCCTATTTTATTGAAATCTGAAATTAAATACCTGAAAGCCATCGCAATTGACAGAGGTTATGACCCTTCCATTATAGACAAAGCTATCCAAAAATTACAACTCCCTCGTATTTCGTCTACTAAATCAGTCACATCTAATATCAGTATTGTTTTACCCTATTTTTCTAAAACCAGTCAAACCATAGCTAAAATTCTCAAACAATATGATTTTAAAATAATATTTTCGCCTTCCAATAAACTCACCTTTTCTCAGTTAAAAGATCCTATTGATATGCATAATTCTTGGGGCATTTATAGTATTTCCTGTCAGTGTGGTTTATCATATATTGGCCAAACTAAACGCAGTCTTAAATTTCGTCTAAAAGAACATATGAATTACGTCCGCAAACAAGAAACCAATAAATCGGCTATTTCTAAACATTGCTGGGAGGAAAATCATAATTTTAAATTTAATTCAGCTAAAATAATTTGCAGACCTAAATCCATTCATGAACTCGATTTCTTTGAAGCTTTTCATATTTATAAAAATTTTAAAAACCTTGTTAATTGTGATTTCGCTGTTCCCTATTTATCTGATTGTTGGAAATTTTACATTCAGTCCACATTTCCTTAATTTTTCTACTGTTTACAAAGCTATACATTCCTTAATTCCTATTGGCCACACTCCCCACCTCTTCCGTATTCCTATTGGTTGAACTAAATCCGGTCCCTCTCCTATATATACGAGCACTTCTCAAGATTCAGAATTCTTTTTGCACTGATGACGGTATGCTTTAGGCTACCGAAACAGCTGTATGCACCTCAATATTTTTTCTTTGGCGTTTCTGACGTAGTAGTTTATTCCTGTTTTAATAGTACTTTCTCTACTATATCTATGGATATATGAGAAAGTAAAATAATAATAAAAATAATAAATAAATAAATATATATATAAATAAATAATTGAATAAATAATATTATGTACTATAATTTTTCTCTCACGTATTTAGAAGTTCGATGTTCATAATTATAAGATAAAACCAACATCTTAATGTTTTATTTAATTTGCGAGCGAACAAATTATAGACCGATATGCAAATTTGTTAAATACGCATCTAACTCGATATTTATATAAGCTTCAAATTTCTCTCAAACGGTCGGTTGTTAAAAGACTCCGAGGTAAATAATTTATATGAGTTGAAATGTGAAGAGTGTGGATTTTAAACGAAAGGGGAAATTCAATTTTCCGTATAACTAATGAAATTTGAAGACCTAAAACTGCCAAAGGAAATATGATCAGGTGTGATATATTAATAGTCGATTTAGTACATGGATTTGAAGCAAAGTCAATGTTGTTTTACAGAAATCGGAGACATGTAATTCATTTTAATGCTTTACTAAAAATGTTTGCTGTAGAAACTGCTCGTAAGTTTGATAGAAAAGTTTCAGTGTAAGCATTTATACATGTTCTACATCAGAAATTGTCAACCAATGGCCTATGAACTATTAATTGCTTACAGAAATAACTGGATATTATTTTCATTGATTATATTATTATTACAAATCTTTTATTATTTTTTTATTATTATGCACTGTATTTTTTATTTTTTATGCTTTTAATATATAAGAAAATAAAAACAAAAATATTTCTTTAATGTAATTTTAACTGATAAAGAGTATAGCTATTTCAACAACTGTTTATAATGTTCTGTTAACCCTTCATTTTTCATTGCATGTTTTCTTTTGAAAAATTCTAAACTAATTTTAAAACGGCTATTAGAGGCAAATATGGTCATAAATAAGTAAAAAAGTAAAAGCAAATTATACATTTTAATTTCAGAGAAACTTTTGGTTAGAAATACCTATGTATTAATCTGATGAAAAAGTTCAAATAATTATTAATGTAATAATTAAATAACATCGTATGTAAAAGCTATATAAATTGCAAAACCTCGCACCGGTTGTTGCTGTTTCAGGTTAAAATATTAGCATGGCCCTTTATCAGGTAGAAAAATTAGGCTTGCACTAAGAAAAATTTCTGTAACTGACATCTAGAATCTAAATCGTGGCTCTAGTAAAAATAGTTCCATGTCATCCTTATAAATTCTAGTCCCCTTTGAAAACGAGTTCTAGAAAACCATATCAGCATTTTAGAGCGTTTGTCTATATTATCGAGGTCAAACTTATTTAAAAATCGCTGCAAATAAATGCGAATACAAAAGGCGAGTATAAGTAACTATAATCTTGGTTTATGACTCAATTCTAGAAAACCAAGCTTCAACCAATATTCTTAATATTCAGAATATTGTTTCACCAACTAGAAATGTATAGATTATAAATTCTCGATCATTTCGTCTATTCAGCTTATTGGGGTGCCTTATACGCATAGCTCGGAAATTTATATTTCTAGTTTAAGGATTTAGAAAATGACTACTCATTCGTTCTAGATGAAGGCGGTATTTAAATATTTCTCAGTGTAAGTACCTCAAAGAAGCAAGGTGCGCTCGCGACTGCTAAGAAATTTAAAGCGATTTATGCAAATGGTAAATTCTAAAGCATCATTTGTTATATTCGAAGTAGGGCTACTATCTACCTAATAGAGAAGTTTCTGTGCAACTTAACTGTGCACTGGCTTACGCAAGTTAAGGTACAGCTCGGTTTCTTCTTTTGCAGATAATTTTGAAACAAATGAACATGTGAATATAAAATTTAGATGATATATTCATTATCAAATCGTTAATCGAATTTTATATAACTTTAACAAAAGTAATATATTTTAAACTGATATAAATTCAATTTTTCTCAAAAGTAAGCACTTGAAGAAGTGAAAATTTTAAACAATTTTAGCAAAGAAAACTAAATGAGTAAGGATGCCGAAGTTGCAAAAGGTACACATACCTCAAAATGTTAAATTAAAATCGAATTTAATTTTATTATTATTACTTTTTGCCTGTATTAACTTTTCTTTTGCTTCTATAAAGGGCTCTTTGGGTAAATAAAATTAATTATCTGTAAACTTTGAGCATCGTCAAAAAAAAAAAAAAAATCTTTAAAAATAAAAATATCAATAGTTAAAATTAAAATTAAAACGAACGTCTAATTCAACTTTTATGTTCGTATGTATGTATATATACACGAAATTATAAAATATGTTTTCAATCATATAAAAGTTGAAAATATGTAACAAAAATAACTAAAGAAAATTAATAAATGTGAAACAATTCATAAGTAAAACTTACTGCAAAAACTTAAAATAAATTATTTAAGCTGCCAAAAAATGCCCCGTATGAATTGAGACATACATGTGGGGTTAAAGCATGCTTTTAATTGATCAAAACTCTCCCCCTAGGCAGTCAGTTTAATAAATATGGCTAAATTCAATGTGGATAAAATAAAATGAGTTAAATAATATGTATATATATATATATATATATATATGTTCGTATCTATATAAATGTTTGTATGTATGCATTGTTAAATTTAAATTTTGATAAGTGAAAAATGAAAAATGAAAGTCGAAGGGATGAACAACCAAAACAAAAAAAAATTAACACTGTTTATAAACAAGAAAAGGGGTGTAAGTTTTCAATATGAGTATCTTTCGAAAGATCTCATCAATACCTTTAAAACGAATGGTTGAACCATAGATTTGTGATAATTTAAAACAAATTTATCGATTTTTTTTTCCTTTTTTAACGAAAAAAATCTCATTGGAAAAAAAAATCGTTTCTTCTGATATTGACACAAAATTGACTTTCTTTCGGCATTTAGCGTTGTACTTCTGTCAGATAAAAATCGTCTGCATTTATCATAGAAAATAATTTAATAATCAAATAAATAATTTCTACTGCTTGAATTTGTGTAAAATTATATAGAAGGAAACCTTGTGGTTGCCACATCATACTAGTTCATTTAATTTTCTTTGCTAAAAATATTGAAATTTTCATTTTTTCCAATGCTTATTTTTGAGAAAAATTAAGTTATAGGGTAGGTGCTCCAGTGATTGGCATGCTCCAGTAATTGACATCTATCCCGAAAAAATTATTAATAAAAAAATAATAATAATAAAATTATATATTTTACATATAAGAATTTTAACATTTTGTGTCAAACACTGAGCATAGGGTGTTAATAACTGGTAAACTGAATAACAAGCAGTGTCAAACACTGGAACATAGGGAGCCAATTACTGATAAAATGAAAAACTGGCAGTGTCAATTACTGGAACATTGAGTGGGTGTCAAAAAAAAAATTATTTAAAAAAAAAATTGTTATCAAATGTATATATTTTAACATATATGTGGTTCTGAATGTCTTTCATGTCATATGTATTAACTTAAGATTTCTAAAAATATTTTCTGATGACTAGAACATTAAAAACATCAGAGATTGCTCTAAAAGTGTCAATCACTGGTGCACTTACCCTATACCAATTTAAAAATTATTACTTTTGTTAAAATTATATAAAATTGGATTATTGGTTTGGTAAAAAATATGCCATACAAATTTTATATTCGTCTGTTCATTTGTTTCAAAATTATACGCTAAAGAAGAAAACGAAAAAACAGGTTCTGCCTTAACTTTTTGGAGGCCAATGTATTTTGCATAAAATAATATTAAGTGTTCAGTTTCAATGCGAAATTAATGCACGTTTAAAAGTTAAATTAAAATAGTTTCTGTTATTTTGATTATGAGAATCAATTTAGCAGATTCTGTGCTATAGATAGAGATGTGAGTGGGAAAAAAAACCGTGTTTAAACTGGGGAATAAGCCCGGTTTTTTGGGAAGGGAATTTTCAAAGTTTCCAAAACAAGGGAATTTTGAATGTTTGAAAAAAATTACTGAATTCGTAACTTTTAAAGTTACGAATTTAGTAATTTTTTTTTTCTGAGATTAGACACGTTCTAAACCATCCATCGCACATTTAACTTATTTTTATATTCTTTCAATTTTTAAAAAGTGCTTTAAATGTCTACAAAATTAAAAAATACTAGTTATAAATTTCATTAATTAACATATTTTTTTTTCTGTTATTGCCGTATATTTACATCTTCGTTCCGACTGTATACATACTGAGTTCAATATAACACTTCTTATTTATCACAACTGGAGCTCATCGTGCTTTAGTTGTATATAGTATATCTATGAATGTAAATCTTCAATATTTTATTTCAAAAATTTTTCAAAATAATCTTCGTTCACTAAAATGATCAATAATATTACACTATAAAATAATATTTCAATTAAAATTGCAAGAATATTAATATGCAATAAATAAATAAATAAAAAACAGCCAAATTTGCTAATTCTTAGCTATTGAATATTTTATGTATTGATTTAATGCATTCAAATATTGTTGTTTGAATTTTTAATAACAGAAGAACTGATGTTCGATTTTGTCCTTCCTGCTCTTTAATTGATTATAACAAAATTTCATCAATTTATGCGAAATTTTGTTCTAACAATTATGAAAAAATTTCGTAAATTTTAATGTATTTTTATCATGATTTAATTTCATTCTATTTTTTATAGCATATTTTATAATGATATTCTTTAAAAAATAAAAAATAAAGTCAAAAACTTATTTAAATAGGCAGGCAAAACTTTATAATTTATAACTGTTAGCAACGTAAATGTTTAATTTTTCACAATTTTTTGTAAGATAGCTACATAATTTTCGATATCACTTTCATTTAAGTAAGCAGAATAAAAGTGATGTTGAAATAAGTTATTTGTTTTCTTAACCCTTTCATTCCCCGTGACGCCAATTGGAATCATAACATTTCAGATTTTCTTTCTTATCATCTAACACTCCCGCTGATTCAAAAGGAACAATATTAAACTCTATATACATTTTCCCACCGAAAAATATATATTTTAGATGATTTCACTATCCTTATTCATAAATAAAATTATATTTTCTTCTATTACGATAATAATATCGGAATCAGTTTCCCGTTTTGAGCAATTTAAGTAAATTAACTGTTTGAAATATTTTTTGTTTTATTATTTAATATTTATAATTTGCATTTTAATTAATTGCAATATGTATTTCTTCCAAAATTTTGATGTTTTTATTTATTGAAAAGTTATGATTTTTCATGGCATCAGTGGTTATATTAAACATAAATAAACACCTCTCAGTTGCTTTATTAGCTATATTAATTCGTACTCTGCTATTACTCCTATTTAAAAAAAAATATTTATATACATTTCCTTTGAAATAAATTTATGACTAAATATAAGATTTATTGTTTTATGGAGGGAAGAAATTGGGAATGAAAGGGTTAAAAGAAGTGAAATTAAATCTAATTATTTAAATTAGTTTCTTCCCATCAAAGTTTCCGAAGTTCCAAAAATTCCTGGTTTAAACCCGAAAATTCCCATGTTTATTCCCCTGAATAAAAATTCCTGTTTTTACATCTCTAGCTACAGAAACTCTTTCCACCTATATACCCTCCACAGTCATAATCTAAATATTCTTTAACGTAAATCACATCGATCATCGTTTTGTGTATTTCAAGGTTATTATTTTTCCTTTTATATAATATAAAAAATGATGATTAGATTTCTCAGGAATGGGACTTACTAATACTTAGTCAAAATTATTGATCGATGAGCTAAGATAATAATATAAATATGTCCCTGATTATAACCCTTGGAATATAGAGTAGAACATAATTATACAGGGGTAATAATAGCATAAGAGATTTAGGTTTGCTGGTACATAACGAAAACAAAACGTACTTTTTCGAAACCTTTTCCATATTTTCTTTGTCATAATATGTCTTTATACCTTTCAAGCATTTGTTGCGTCACATTAAGAATATGTTTACCATAATTAGGCTGATTATAGTGCACTTGATGAATGAATATAATTTGGAATATTTTACAGTGCATGAATGCCAAATTATTTAAATGGAAAGGTGTAATGAGGCAAATAAATCTTCGTCATCTATTAAAACACGGATAGAATTCTTTATACCGGCGCTCTTGAAATTCAGTATAAGTTATAATCGGTTTTGTTCGTGTACTCTGTACAGACGCTTTCTTTTACGAGCAAGTTTTAATGTTCCTTTTCAATTCAATTTTTTTTTTTTTTTTTTTTTTTTTTTTTACTTAAGAACTCTGTTTTCTAGTTGAACTCTGTTGTCCTACTTTCTCTTACCCATAGAGTCGAGAAAGTATTGTTTTAGGTTCAAATTTTCGAACGTGAATTTTTGTTATATTTACATGTTCTGAGGTCCCCTGAATACGAAAATCACGTTTTTAGCGAATAGTCTGTCTGTCTGTCTTTTATCAGCATATCTCAAGAACAAATTGTAGTAGAAATTCCAAACTCAGTATTCTAAATGTGTATCAAATAGGGATGCTACAGTAAGCTTTTCGTTGAGATGAAGCAAATGGTTCGTCTACAGGGACACTCAATAGTATTCAAATATATTACGTCTATGGGGGAAATTGCAGGTAAGTAGAGTTTAACATCTATAGACTGCACTAAACCAAATGAAACGAATATATATTTCTTGTAATTGAGATAGTCAACAGGAAAAAAAATTGTATATGTAGGAGCCTCACCTCCCCCCCTGTGGGGAAGTCCCCCCTCAAGGGGAGTAAATTTTCATGATGGGTATCTTTCAAAAGAACTCGCCAATACCTTTAAAACGAATGGTTGAACCATTAATCTGCGATAATTTAAAATAAACTTATCGATTTTTTTCATTTTTAACAATTTTTTTTAATGTAATATTGAGAATAAATTCAACTTTTTTTTTTTGGATATTTAGTGTTATACTACTTCTCTAATATGGAAATCGTCTGCATTATCATAAAAGATAATTTTTTAAATAATAATTTCAATAAATTATTTTTTAAAAACAAAATTATTTTTTAATAACCGAATTAAATTCTATATAAATGTAGGTGCATTAATGAAACGGGGAGTTGAGGGGGGCGGTAGCCCCCTCACACAGAACTAATTACCATATAAAACTCTTCCGAAGCCTAATTTGAATTGTTTAACATAGGCTTGCATAACAGTACTCGTTATCTTAACTCTTAATCTCCAACCTGTGTTTATAGTATTAAATTTCAGGGTAAGAGAAAGTCGTGTGTGTGACACACCAGATTATTTCAAAAAATAAGCAGATTAATGAAAAAAAAAATATCAAACACGCCTGATTTTAGCTTATATTGTTGTCAAAGAACAATTATGTAACTCTGGAAGTTCAGCACAAAAATATCTACATTCTTTCTCTATACACTGAGAAAAAAAATATACCGCCTTTCTCTAGAATGAATAAGTGGCCATTTACTAAATACCTTAACTAGAAATATAGATTTCTGAGCTATGCGCATAAGGCACGCCAATAAACTGAATAGACGAAATGATCGAGAATTTCTAGTGTACACATTTCTAGATAGTGAAACAATAATCTGAATACTTTAAATATTCTGAATCATTTATATTGCGAGAAATTCTCGCTTGATTTTCTAGAATTTGGTAATAAACCAAGATTATAGTTGCTGAAACCCACCTCTTGTAGTCTCATTTATTTGCAGAGATTTTTAAATAACTTTGCCCTCGAGAATATAAGCAAACACTCTAGAATTCTAATAGGGGCTTCTAGAACTCGCTTTCCAAGGGAACTAGAATTTATAAGGATGACATGGAACTATTTTTTCTAGAGCCATAATTTAGATTCCAGATGTCAGTTACAGAATTTTTTGTCAGTGTACCATGATTTTCGAAATGTAGAACCAGGGACTGACCTTCCGAAACGGGGTCGAGATGAAATCATTGATTGAAATCCTTTTATCATACATGGCATAAAATGAATTTGGATGATACGTAAAATTATTTTAATTTCAAAAGGCAGCTGCATGGAGGTTCTCTGATAAAAACATCCATATCCACCCAAAACCAAACGGTTCTCAAACGGTTAAAATAACGTTTGGGGACATGGGTTCCTATACATTTCTGAAATTATATATTTGTTTATAATTTTAAACTACACAGTTTGAAACAGATAATTTTGAAATTCGGCATAGTTACATAATGTTAAATTCTTTTGTTTCGTATTTTTGCTTAGCTATAGTCATGCAAGTCATGATTTTCTTTTACAACTAAATTTAATTGTTCGTTTTCATCTTTCCCTTTTTCACCCTATCGGAAATTTATCTAACACTACCAGTTTTAATTTTGGAAAGGCAACTAGGTCAATTTGGGAAAGTACTAGGAATTTTTCATGATTTCAGTATATAATTGTTTTAAAAGAAATGATTTCACGTAGATTCATTAAAATAATAATGATAATGATGATTAAAATAGGGTTTTTAAAATTAAAAATTTGTACCCCTTTGCCCATTGAAAGGGGGGGGAAGGCTTGAGTTGCTAAAAATATGCTTTTATTTAAACTGAACTTCCTCGTATGCCCCTTTTTCTCATGCACACATGCACACACTTTTTTTTTTTTTTTTTTTTTTTTTTTTTTTTTTTTGGGGGGGGGGGGGGGATCGTCTTTCCAAACATTAATTTATTCAAGCAAACGTTAGTTACTTAACGAAAGACAAGTAACTAAGTAAACAAAAGAGAAAATTATAATAGGGTATTTCAGTATTTTTCCCCATATATTATGCTGTTTAATTAAGCGCTATCGCCCCAACTTTGAGCCAATAAGGCATAATTATGAAAAAATTTTGCTGTGTCTTTGTAAAATTTTGTAAGTGTTAGATTCACCAAAACTTATGATATTCATGCGATGATGATCTATAAAATGTACATAAATTTTCAGTTCATTCAAATAAGGCGTTAAGATGCTATCGCACTTTAAATAATTTGAGCTCATAAGGCATAATGATAAAGAATTTTCGTATGTGTCCCTGCAAAAAATCCATAAATGCTAGATTCACCAAAATCTATACAGTTCGTATATCGATGACTTATACATTTATAAAAAAAATCCGTTCATTGGAATAAGGCATTTAGACGCTATCGCACTTTAAATAATTCGAGCCCATAAACTTTCATGATAAAGAACTTTTCTTTCTATCCCTGAAAAAAAAAACTGTACATACAAGATTTACTAAAGTCTGTACAGTTCTTGTAAGTGTGACCTATAATATGTATATAAATTCGCAGCTCAATATAATAATGCATTTAGACGATATCAGCACTTTAAATAGTTTGAACCCATACGCCATAATAATCAAGGATTTTTTTTTTTTTTTTATTTATTTATTTTGTGGCCTTGTAAAAAAATTGTAAGCGCTAGATTCACCAAAATAAATATGATTCGTGCTACGGTGACCTATAACATATGTACCAACTTTCATCTTATTTGAATAAAGTGCTTAGACGCTATTGTGTTAATTTACACACCTACCCATACACACGCACACACGCACATACATCACCGTAAAAATAGCAAAAATGAACTCAGTAGACTTCAGAAAGTATACATACACGAAAATCTCAATGTTGAATTTTTTTCATGATTACAATACTTTTCTCACATATGTATGCTCGAAAAGTAAAAATTAATAAGTACACTAAAGTGAACATATCCTTTAACATCTGTAGGTGTTGCCAGATATGGAGACTTTTTATTCAATATCCACCACTAAATTTTAATTATAACGGATGCCCAATCACATAGAAGATTAATCATCTACACTCATGTTCCTAAAAATTGCAACACCATGAAGGGATTTTGAAAACTGAACCAAACTTACAGGAAAAGTAAAGTGAGGTAAAGTCAGTGACGTCAGATGGTCAAAAATTATTTCTCTAAACAGGTCTTCAAATTTCCCCAAATCAGGGTTTTTTTTAAAAAATCCCCAACTTGATTTCTACTAAAAAGGGAAAATAAAAATTTTTTCAAAATATATATATATATATATATCAAGCAGATTTTTATATGATTTAAGCTCAGATTTTTCCCCAAATGAAGGCGATTTTTGAAAAAAATCCCCAAATAACAATAAAGCTATTGAAAGTCTCTAGTCGTAGGGATAAATCATTACATTGCCAACATTGACAGAAAATTGAAGAACTCCCCAGATTTGTCCCCAAAAATTTTAAAATTCCCCAATAGTCCCCACAAACATTTGGTCCCCAAAATTGTCCCTTGAAGCCTCAAAAATCCCCAAAATGGGGACAAAATCCCCAATCTGGCATCACTGGGTAAAGTATGCAAATGGTTGGAATCACAAAGTGATTGCGCATGCGTGGAATGAGAACCGACACCTTATCAGTCGCTTGTTCTTGGTGTATAAAGGCAAGTAAAGACGCGATCGGTGTTTTCCATGGTTTTCTCTGAAACTTGCTTGAATACGAGCTAGAACATCCCCCGTATGCATCGGTCCTTAGTGCAAACACTTGACCTAATCTGACAATTGATCTGTCACTAAAAATAAGGTTTTTTTTTTTTTTTTTTTTTTTTTTTTTATAAACTTAATTTAAAGAAAAAAGTTTTATAAGTCAGAAAAAATGCTATACAAGTAAAAAGTTTCCTATAAATAAATTTCAGGAAAATAAATTCTGATAAAATCCAATCCTTTACATATTAATGCTCTCGACGTAAACAATTCAAAAAATCATGAAAGTGAATGAGTATAAATAGTAGCCAGTTCTTTTTCTGGAATCCATTTGCAGATGAAAGAGATGTTAATAGGCCCTGTAATTTGCAAAACATTACGAATAAATATAATAATAAGATAGACCGGGGAAATTTGATTAACAATATCGGATATGACCGAAGATAGGAATATTCCCTTTCAAACTACTATCATTATTCTTAATATTAATAGATTAAATTAAAGGATGAACGTCACATGATAATAGGGAATAAAGATGATCCAGAGCAGTGGCCAGCAAAAATAGGCATTACTACTAAGAAGTGAATTAGTGAGAAACAGGCCTGTTCAAAAGAAAATAATTTTATGTTACACTCACAGAACTTTCTTACTCTGCATTTAAATACTATAAAGACAAGCTGCAAATTAGGAGCGTACAATGCCTAAACTCGCTGACAGCCAAATCCTCTATTATTCTATGAAGAAACTTGTTTCCACAATTACTCATCAACTCATTATCTATTATTATTATGTTTTCACATTCAAAAAACTCACTCAATAATTTGATGTTGCACTCACTAAACTTTCTTACTTTGCATTTAAATAGTATAAAGACAAGTTGTAGATTAGGAGCGTACAATGCCTAACCTTGCTGACAGCCAAACCCCCTATTATTTTATAAAAAAAATTGTTTCCACAATTACTCATCAATTCATTATCTAATGTTTTTTTTTTTATTATTATTATTATTACTCTGTTTTCACATTCAAAAAACTCACTCAATAATTTGATGTTGCATTCACTAAACTTTCTTACTCTGAATTTAAGTACTATAAAAACAAGTTGCTGATTAAGAGCGTACAATGCCTAATCTCGCTGACAGCTAAACCCTCTATTATTCTATAAAGAAATTTGTTTTCACAATCACTCATCAACTCATTATCTATTATTATTATTATTATTATTATTATTCTGTTTTCACATTCAAAAAACTTACTCAATATTTTGATGTTGCACTCACTAAACATTCTTACTTTGCATTTAAATACTATAAAGACAAGTTGTAGATTAAGAGCGTACAATGCCTAACTTCGATGACCGCCAAACCCCCTATTACTCTATAAAGAAATTTGTTACCACAATCCCTCATCAACTCTATTATTATTATTTTTATTCTGTTTTCACATTCAAAGAACTTACTCAATATTTTCATGTTGCACTCATTAAACTTTCTTAGTTTTCATTTAAATACTATAAAGACAATTTGTAGATTAAGAGCGTACAATGCCTAACCTCGCTGACAGCCAAACCCCCTATTATTTTATTAAAAGGAGAAAAAACAAAACTGTTTCCACAATTACTCATCAATTCATTTTCTAATGTTATTATTATCATTATTATTATCGTTCTGCTTTCACATTCAAAACACTTACTCAATATTTTGATGTTGCACTCACTAAACTTTCTTACTTTGCATTTAAATACTATAAAAACAAGTTGCAGATTAAGAGCGTGCAATGCCTAACCTCGCTGACAGCTAAACCACCTATTACTCTATAAAGAAATTTGTTTCCACAATCACTCATCAACTCATTATCTAATGTTATTATTATTCTGTTTTCACATTCAAAAAACTTACTCAATATTTTGATGTTGCACTCACTAAACTTTCTTACTTTGCATTTAAATACTATAAAGACAATTTGTAGATTAAGAGCTTACAATGCCTAACCTCGCTGAAAGCCAAACCCCCTATTATTTCATTTAAAAAAAAAAAAAACTGTTTCCACAATTACTCATCAATTAATTATCTAATGTTATTATTATTATTATTATTATCGTTCTGCTTTCACATTCAAAACACTTACTCAATATTTTGATGTTGCACTCACTAAACTTTCTTACTTTGCATTTAAATACTATAAAAACAATTTGCAGATTAAGAGCGTACAATGCCTAACCTCGCTGACAGCTAAACCCCCTATTACTCTATAAAGAAATTTGTTTCCACAATCACTCATCAACTCATTATCTAATGTTATTATTATTATTATTATTATTATTATTATTATTATTATTATTATTCTGTTTTCACATTCAAAAAACTTACTCAATATTTTGATGTTACACTCACTAAACTTTCTTACTTTGCATTTAAATACTAAAAAGACAAGTTGTAGATTAAGAGCGTACAATGCCTAACCTCGCTGACAGCCAAACCTCCTATTATTTTATTTTAAAAAAAATGTTTCCGCAATTAATCACCAATTCATTGTTTAACGTTATTATTATTATTATTATTATTATTATTATGTTTTCACATTCAAAAAACTTACTCAATATTTTGATGTTGCACTCACTAAACTTTCTTACTTTGCATTTAAATACTAAAAAGACAAGTTGTAGATTAAGAGCGTACAATGCCTAACCTCGCTGACAGCCAAACCCCCTATTATTTTATTAAAAAAAAAAAAAAAAGCTGTTTCCACAATTACTCTTTAATTAATTATCTAATGTTATTATTATTATTATTATTATTATCGTTCTGCTTTCACATTCAAAACACTTACTCAATATTTTGATGTTGCACTCACTAAACTTTCTTACTTTGCATTCAAATACTATAAAAACAATTTGCAGATTAAGAGCGTACAATGCCTAACCTCGCTGACAGCCAAACCCCCTATTATTTTATTAAAAAAAAAAAAAAAAAAAAAAAAATCTGTTTCCACAATTACTCTTTAATTAATTATCTAATGTTCTTATTATTATTATTATTATCGTTCTGCTTTCACATTCAAAAAACTTACTCAATATTTTGATGTTGCACTCACTAAACTTTCTTACTTTGCATTTAAATACTATAAAGACAATTTGTAGATTAAGAGCGTACAATGCCTAACCTCGCTGACAGCCAAACCCCCTATTATTTTATTTAAAAAAAAAATGTTTCCGCAATTAATCACCAATTCATTGTTTAACGTTATTATTATTATTATTATTATGTTTTCACATTCAAAAAACTTACTCAATATTTTGATGTTGCACTCACTAAACTTTCTTACTTTGCATTTAAATACTAAAAAGACAAGTTGCAGATTAAGAGCGTACAATGCCTAACGTCGCTGACAGCTAAACCCCCTATTACTCTATAAAGAAATTTGTTTCCATAATCACTCATCAACTCATTATGTAATGTTATTATTATTATTATTATTATTATTCTGTTTTCACATTCAAAAAACTTACTCAATATTTTGATGTTGCACTCACTAAACTTTCTTACTTTGCATTTAAATACTATAAAGACAATTTGTAGATTAAGAGCGTACAATGGCTAACCTCGCTGACAGCCAAACTTCCTATTCTTTTATATTAAATAAATAGATAAATAAAAATTGTTTCCACAATTACTTATTAATCCATTATCTAATGTTTTTTTGTTTTTTTTTAATTCTGTTTTCACATTCAAAAAACTCACTCGATAATTTATGTTGCATTCACTATATTTTCTTACTCTGAATTTAAGTACTATAAAAACAAGTTGCAGATTAAGAGCGTACAATGCCTAACCTCGCTGACAGCTAACCCCCCTATTATTCTACAAAGAAATTTGTTTCCACAATCACTCATCAACTCATTATCTGATGTTTTATTATTATTATTATTATTATTATTATTATTATTATTATTCTGTTTTCACATTCAAAAAACTCACTCAGTAATTTGATATCGCGATAATGACGTAAGGTGTTATCATGATCAAAGCTTAAATTCGGCTGCAAGAGATATCGGCTACAAAAATGTAATATAATACATTTAAAATACACATTTTTCTTAAAAAATTGGAGAAAAAAAAATAACTTTTTGTGCTAAAACATGTGCTTAAAATGTCATATTTGAAGCATATTTGGAAGAATTTAAGGCCAGTTAAGCCTCGCATTTTATGGTTAGCTATTCGGCAGAACGGCGGAGGCTCCATCTATTGATCTAAATCGAAATTATCATATTACAATTAAAAATGAGATTCTAAATAAATTTTTAAAAACCAAAATTGTATGGTTTTTTTTTTTTTTTTTTCATGATTATTTTATTTATTATAAATAGAATAATCGTTGTTTTTAATTTATTTATTTTGTAGATGCATTTATTAACTATGAATTTTCTGTATGCATGGTTATATATTTATTTAATTCTTTCAAATTTGTAGGCAGAATTAGATTTTTTTAATATAACAAGAATTTAATTCAAAGAAGTTTTGATTTAGCAGCGGAAATATATATATATATATATGTATGTATATAATTACTATTGGGCTCTGCTCCCTGCTCGCTCTGCTCACCAATCTCCGAGGGAGACTTCACCTCCCCCGAATTGCTCCTCCTGTGGGGCTCTGCACGCTTATTCGTTGCTTTTTACTCAATGGAAATATTAATAGTGATCACAAGACAAAAGCAGAAAATTCTTATAGGAATTTTCAAATTCAATGTTAAATTGAAATACATAATATTTAATACCACATTTTTTTATTGTTTTATTTTCCTTTTAAATGAAATATTCTTAATATATATATAATATATATATATATTCCGTTCTCTTACTCATAGGGTCGAGAAAGTATTGTTTTAGGGTCAAATTTTCGAACGTGAGTTTTTGTTATATTTGCATGTTCTGAGGTCCCCTGAATGCGAAAATCATGTTTTTAGCAAATGGTCTGTGTGTCTGTCTGTTATCAGCATATCTCAAGAACAAATAGTAGCAGAAATTCCAAACTCAGTATTCTAAATGTGTATCATATAGGGATGCTACACTAGGCTTTCGTTGAGATGAATCGAATGGTTCGTGTACAGGGACACTCAAAAGTATTCAAATACATTACGTCTATGGGGGAAATTGCAGGTAAGTAGAGTTTAGCATCTATAGACTGCAGTAAACCAAATGAAACTAATATATATTTTTTGTGATAGAGATAGTCAACTGTGAAAAAAATTGTGTGTATGTAGGAGCCTCGCCTCCCCCCCCCCCCAAGGGGAGTAAATTTTCATGATGGGTACCTTTTAAAAGAGCTCGCCAATACCTTTAATACGAATGGTTGAACCATCCGTCTGCGATAATTTAAAATAAAGTTATCGATTTTTTTCATTTTTAACAAAAAAAAAAAAAAAAAAAAAAGGAATATTGAGAATAAATGCAACTTTTTTTTGGATATTTAGTGTTATTCTTCTTCTCTAATATGGTAACCCTGTGCATTATCATGAAAAAAAAATATATATATATTTTTAATAATAATTTTAATAAATTATTTTCACTGAGTGAATTTGTATAGGAAAATATAGAAGAAAGTCGTGTGGTGGCCACAACACACTAGTTATTTGTTGTTAGTGGATGTGATTTACTAAATGATAAATTCCTCATAGAGATATGGTAAATAATCCCCCCTCACACAGAACTAATTATCATATAAAACTCTTCTTAAGCCTAATTTGAATTGTTTAACATACGTTTACATAACAGCACTCGTTATCTTACCTCTTAATCTCCAACCTGTATTTATAGTATTAAATTTCAGGGTAAGAGAAAGTAGCGTGAGTGACACACCAGATTATTATTATTATTATTTTTTTTTTCCTTTTAAATGAAATATTCTTAAAATCTAATTTTCCCCTCTTCTTTTAAATGAAATAATCTTAAAATCTATTATTATTATTATTAATATTATTATTATTTTTACTTTTTAGGTGATGAATTTTTTCTTGCCATAATTAAAAATATGAAATGTATCATACAAATGTCTAATTATGTAATGTTTAAAAAAAAAAAAAACAGTGCCAAATTAAAAGATTTATAAATGAGTTTGAATTAGACTCTATTTTTTTATGATATTATTTCATTATTCACACACACACACACGAAGGATTTATAAAAACAAATAAAAAAAAAAAAAAAAAGAAAAAAAAAAAACTATAAATAACATATAAGATTGCCAGTAAGAAAATTAATTTTTTAAAAGTAGAAAAAAAATTAATAAATAAACAAAAAATTTCTTTGTTACATTGACATTTATTTTATCTCTCTCTTTTTTTTTTTTTTTTTTTTTTTTTTTTTTGCACCATGAATGGATCATATATATATTTTTTTTTCCCATGGAAAATGGCATTATGACAGAAAAACAACTTCATAAGAGAATCTTTTTTCACGGCGGAAAATAGAGTACCTTTATAAACCCGACGTTTTTAGTTAATAACTTTGTTAATTAAAATGACAGAAATTTCTAATCAGTTGAGATGTCTGCTTTGGAGTATTCCGCAAACATTGATACGTCTTGTGTCGCAAATTACATTGCTCTCCGCAAAGAAATGCAGTCGTAGAAAGGAAAAAAAAATCTGAAGTGACTCCACTCGACTTTCCGAACATTGAGTAATTAACAGTTTTGTAGATAAAGTAAAAAAAAAAAAAAAAAAAAAAAAAGGAGTTGTTAAACAAACAAAAGAGAGAAAACCATAATAGAGTGTTTGAGTATTTTTCTCCATATATTACAAGATGTTTAATTTAACGCTACTGAACTTAGAGCCCATGATCATAATGATAAAGAATTTTTCTTTGTGTCCCTGTAAAAAAACTGTAAGTGCTAAATTCACCAAAATCTATACAGTTGGTGCAACTGTGACCTATAACATGTGTAAAAATTTTTTGGTCAGATTAATAAGGCGTTTAGACACTATCGCACTTTTAAAAATTTGGCCCCATAAGCCATAATGGTAAAGAATTTTTCCTGGTGTCCCTGTAAAAAAACTATAAGTGCTACATTCACCAAAATCTATAGGGTTCGTACTATGGTGACTTACAATATACGTACGAACTTTCAGCTTATTCGAAGAAAGCGTTTAGACGCTAGCGTGTTCACTCACAGGCATACACACACATACATACATACACACATACATACACACACACATGCATACATCATCGTAAAAATAGTGGAAACGGACTCAGGGGACCTCGAAACGTATAGAAACATCAAAATCTCAAATTCGGATTTTTCACATGATTACAATACTTTCCTCACTATAGTGTTCGGAAAGTAAAAATTGACGCCAGCGACAGCAACTTTTTTTTTTTTTACTTTCCGAACACTATAGTGAGGAAAGTATTGTAATCATGTCAAAAATCCGAATTCGAGATTTTAATGTTTCTATACGTTTTGAGGTCCCCTGAGTCCGTTTTCACTATTTTTACGATGATGTATGTATGTGTGTGTGTATGTGTGTATGTGTGTGTGTGTGTATGTGTGTATGTTTGTGAACACGCTAGCGTCTAAAGGCTTTGTTCGATTAACCTGAAAGTTGGTACGTATATTGTAAGTCACCATAGTACGAACTCTATAGATTTTGGTGAATCTAGCACTTATAGTTTTTTTACAGGGACACAAAGAAAAATTCTTTATCATTATGGCCTATGGGACCAAAATCTTAAAAGTGCGATAGCATCTAAACGCCTTATTCAATTGAGCAAAAATTTTATACCCATATTATAGGTCACAGATACTCAATCTGTATAGATTTTGGAGAATCTAGCACTTATAGTTTTTTTACAGGGACACAAAGAAAAATTCTTTATCATTAAGGCCAATGGGGCCAAATTTTTAAAAGTGTGATAGCGTCTAAACGCCTTATTAATCTGAGCAAAAAAATTGTACACATGTTATAGGTCGCATTTGCACCAACTGTATAGATTTTGGTGAATCTAGCACTACAGTTTTTTTACAGGGACACAAAGAAAAATTCTTTATCATTATGGCCTATGAGACCAAATTTTTAAAAGTGCGATAGCATCTAAACGCCTTATTCAATTGAGCTGAAAATTTGTATGAATATTATAAATCACTGTTGCACTAACTATAAGCATTTTGGTGAATCTAGCATCTATAGATTTTTACAGGGACAAAACGAAAAATTCTTTATCATTATGATCTAAGGGCTCAAAGTTCAGTAGCGTTAAATAAAACCTCGTGTGATATATGGAGAAAAAAACACTCTATTATGGTTTTCTCTCTTTTGTTTGTTTAGCAATTCTTTATTGTTTAGCAATTCTTTATTTTATCTACAAAACTGTTAGTTACTCAATGTTCGGAAAGTCGAGTGGAGTCACTCCAGATTTTTTTTTTTTTTTCTTATATATAGAGAAAATTATAATGTGAATAGCAAAGATTTAAATCTCTTTTACTGAAAAAAAAAAAAAAAAACAGAAAAAACTAAAATTTTCCAGTAATTTTATTTATGAGGTTTTCTTTTCTTTTTTCTTTTTATTTTTTTATTTTCTTTTTTTTTTTTTTTTTTATGTATTATGTATGTAGGTACTATCCCGCGAATGTTCTGCGCGGAAAAGGCTAGTTAGTCCAAATAAATCATTTATGGAGAGGGGTCATGCTCTATGAAAATCTATGCAAGTTTATTCGTAATTATTAAGATAAATATTAGAAATGTGAAAAAGAATAAAGCAGCCAAAAATTACTTATCAAAGTAAACAATGGAAAATTCTTTTTAAACGAGTACTACGCGTGGGTAATGCTACAAAATAACAATGGCGATAGAAAAATGAAGAAAGAGTATTCTGTAACTGGTTGCACCATCTATCTGCAAACAGGCGAATTACGATGACTGCACCTTTTACACTTGTAGCCAAGTAGTCTCGGTACGGCGCCTAGATATACATTGAAATATTTTTTTCTAAAACTATTTAAATTTAGTAAAATTAAGCTCGAGATTTTACTTTGCGAATTAATTGATAAGTTAGAGTTTACTTTCTTTTATATTAAATTGTAGAAAGTATTCGATTCGTACAATATTTCTACTTCCGGTTTTCGAAAAATTTGAACATTTTGAGATTTCCAGAATACACTTTTACCATTTTTTAGGTAATGTCCGTCTGTATGGATATGTGATAAAAATTTTGCAGCTGCACTTGATCGATTAATTTGAAATTTACGCGAAGTTATATTTAGATTCACCTTGAGATAATTTGGTGTCTACCAATTTTTGGTGAATATCTCTCAACAGAGGGCAGTGCCAGCCATTTTCTTTTTTAAAATCTTTAATATTGCAATATATGAAATAGATTTGTATAAATGTACACAATAAGGGTTATTTTTAACCAATCATTATGAAACTGAAAAAAAATTGTTTATAATAGTAATATTCAATCGGGATAATTTTTTTTTATTTATTTAAGAGCGAAACTCACCCTCTCCCCAGGAATGCAAATTTTTATTATAAATATTTTTCAAAAGATTCATCGATACTTTTAAAACGGAATGTTGAATCATGCACCTGGGATTACTTCCATACAAAGGCACATGCTCAAAAGAAAAGGAAAAAAATTAATAAAAAAATTGGGTAATTTTCCAGATATTGTTGACAGGAGCACTGAGGCTATCGTCGAGGCTTAGCTATGCCTCATTTAATATGTGTCTCGGCAGCGGCAGAGGTGGGCGGGCGAGAACAACCGCACTTTAGAACTAAAAAACCGAAAGAATTTTTTTTTTTTTTTTTTTTTTTTTTTTTTAAAGCATAGAAAACTACATGGGATAAGAACAAAGAAAAAAAAAACCGCAATTACACTCGGTGAAAAAGAGTACAAACAATCACAAATGTGTGCATGTGTGCAGTGGGGGGGGGGATATTAACACCAGTAAGAAAATACAGTAAAAATTGATTAGAAAAAGAAACTGAATCTCGGGAAGGGCGGGCGCAGGGGCCTTGAGGCTCTATGTCACTTGTAATTTGGGACTTAAACCACCGCACTTCGAGGGGGAAAAATTGGTCAAAAATGCTTAAGAGCGGACAAAATATCGCCGGCAGCCTTGGCCCATGTTATTCTATGGGAAAATTTTATTACATAATTACTCATTACCTAATGTATATTTTTCAATTCTGTTTTCACATTTAGAAAATTCATAAGTGTTATATTAGTACTTGTTTTCCAAAAATTGATTTTTTAAAATTTTAGTATTTTATTTTGCGACTAGAAAATGAGAAAAATGCATTTTGTGAAAAATCGCATTTTTGAACTCAAAATTAAAATGTAAAAATTAAAAAAAAAAAAATGAATTTTTCAAAAATGAGTACTCATTTAACGGTTATAAATTTTCTGACTGCGAAAACAGAATTTAAAAATATACATTTGGTAATGTGTAATTGTCGCAACAAATTTTCCCATAGAATAACATTGGCCACGGCTGTCCGTGGGATTAGGTATTGTCCCCTCTTAAAAAATAGCATGAGAAGAAAGAGGAACAAGAACGAAAAATCATGTGGTACGCATTGATTATTAATACTTTCCAACTGTACGTGTTTGTTGTATCGTATAATTTTCAATGTTCTTTGCCTATACATTATTACAAGGGCCGACAGAAGGACTGAAAGGCATACAATTGACTAATTGAATCCATAATCGCTCTTAAAGATTAGGGGAAAGTGTTAAAAATGTATAATACAAAAGAAAATGCAGCCTTTAGATTTTAATTGCGGCCTTTAATGTATCTGAATATTTTAGTGCAGCCCTATAAATCCGAAGGTTAACCATAAACATTAATTTAGCGTATTAACAATAAATGGTAATTTCTTTATGAATTTTACAATAGAAAGTTATTTAAATGTGATTTATAAAATTGTATTTTCTAAAACGCAATGCATTGGCACATTTTTGGGGTATCTCTGTACACAAACCATTTGTACAGGATATATTAATGCCATTTTAAATGGGGACCATTCTACTGTAAACATAAATAACATACACTTTTTTTTTTAATTTTCCAAAATATTTACGGATATTGGTGAAGGGGGGGAGGGGAGGACAATCGGATAGACAAATGCACAAATTGAAATCCTATTCACACTTAAAAATTGTTAGGAAGTGTTACAAACGCTTAATACAAATGAAAATGCAATTCCAGCAAATTTTCAGTAATAGCCCTTAATGTAACTGAATATGTTTGTGTGTCCCTGTAAATCTAGTGCTAATCATGCCATATTCTATGGAAAGCATTCTTTTGTGCATATGAATAACATATTCAAATTTCATTAAAATTTGTGCAAAATAAAGTTGGTAAAATTTGGTTTATAGAAATACCTCTCACAGTAATATTTTCGGTCGCCAAGTCACCAAATTTGCCGCCAAGTTTGACCAGTGCTGACCTAACTGAAAATGAATGAACTGCCGCTTAATTTTCATTTTGCCTGTAAAACTCCTTTCACTGCAACAGGGCAATTGAAGCCAGGAAAATATTTAATCCGTTGTGACAATAGTAACAATAAACTAGAAAAAATTGCGTGTATGTAGGAGAATCGACCCCCCCCCCCCCTCCTTCCAACCTTTCCAAGGGATTTTCAATATAGGTATCTAAAAAAAAAAAAAAAAAAAAAAAACTCGTCAATACTTTTGAAATGAATGGTTAAACCACAGATCTATGATAATTTCAAACAAAGTTATTCACATTTTGTTTTTGTTTTTTGTTTTTTTTTAAACAAGAAAAACAAAAGGAAAAAAAAAAAGGAAAAAAAAAGACATTTACTTAATATATTTCCTAAATTGCATAAAATAGATTTTTTTTTTTTTTTTTTTTCCGGTCATTTAGTGTTATACTTGTATGTGGTGAAAATCGCCTGCGTTTATCATGGAAAATAATTTAAATAATTAATAACTTTGAAAACAATTTGCACTGAGTGAATTTGTATAGGAAAATATAGAAGAAAATTTCGTAGTGGTCACAACGTACTAGCTTATTATGTATGAGAAATTTATCACTAAAATTATCCGCACAATTTTCATAAGAAAAATGTCTATTTTTTAAATGTCCTTTTCAGGGTTTAAACTGCCATTAGTTTTTTTAGCATTTTGCTAAAAGGTATCATATTTTGCTAAAACAAGTCGGTCAGAATTTCGCTAAAAAGCTAAAACTGGATAACTGTATAAAATATCTCTATATAATAATTCAGTTTTTTTTTTTTTTTTTTTTTTTAATATTTGCAGGCAAAAACTATGAAAGGACTGAAATTTTTGGGAATCCTTATTTATATAGTAATTTGGATTTATTTTTAATTTTCAATGATTGAATTTAAATGCAAAAATATTTAAAAGTATGTCAGAATTCAGAATTTGCTTCATAGAAGCATTCTTAGCACTAGTACTTCACGATTATCTACCACTACACTTTACTTAATTTTTAAATTGCTTTTTCATTTTACACACATGATATGAATATCTCTTTTTCTATTGTTAAAGTTAAAATCAAAACATAGTTTCCCTGATTCATATTTTTAAAGTCACAAATATGGATGCTTGGTTAAAATCATCAATGAACAAAAGGAATAGAAAACAAAACTGAGGATAACAGTAAAAGAAATCAATGGTATCCAAAGAATTAACTTTCGAAAAAGCTAAAATTGTGCTTGCCTATTTTCGCTAAAATGCTAAAGTAATTTTTTTGCCAGGTTAAACCCTGGCCCTTTTATAAGGGTGTCTATTTTTCAATATGAAGGCCTGCCGTAACTGCATTGTGCTTTTTAGCAACGCATTCTAAATTCATTTTTAAAATTTTTTAGTTACAGCTAACATAGGATCCTCTTGCGGATTTTAAATTGTATATGTTATTTTGGCGATGAATTAAATTACTTATCTCAATTGCGCATTTCAAGATTTTGGCAAGGAACCTCCGAGCTACTTCGGTGCCAAATTTCAAATTTCGCCAAGAGTTCATCCTGTTGCATTGCCTTAGCACAATTTTTCTCAATATTATTTTAATATTTTTTAGCTTAATGTAAGCGGGAAAAAAAAAATAATAATAATAATTGGTTTAAATAAACAAAATGTCTCAAAGTAAAATATTGCCCGTTTTCCGTTCTGTTTTTTAATTGAAAAAAAAAAAAAAAAAAAAAAGCTAATATATTTATATCTGTATTATATATATATCATTAACATCTGTTAAATTAAATTAAATTAAATTATCTAGTACCATTATATTTCATTCTCCATACGCACTTTTATTTTCTAAATTAAGTATTATCTAAATTTAAAAATAAATAAATAAATAAAATTCAATGTGTAATACAATAAATGGCGACAACAAAAAATTGCTGTCTGAAAGAAACAGTCCTATCGTACTTGCACGTGGAGAGAAAAAAAAAAAAAAAATTCTAATATTGTCTTTTTGTGTGTGTGTGTGTGTGTGTGTGTGTGTGTGTGTGTGTGTGTGTGTGTGTGTATCTGCGTGTATTTTGAATATCTTTTGATCTAAATTTATACCATAATTGCTTAACATTTTATTGTTACTATTATTATTACTTAGCGTTTATTTAAATAAAAATTTCATAATACGACATAAAAAAAATAATTCGCGATAACTATGAGAAAATATATCGCACGTTTTTATGAAGAACGTTTTCACATCAAAATAAGGTTAAAACTTAAATCTTGTAATAAAATAAACTAGTTGGCATAGGTGGACTCTGCTCAGTTCCCCCATCATATTTATGTTCTCATAAATTTCTAGTGCGAGACATATTATAATCATGTTAAAAGAAATGAATTTGACCAAAGCTTGATACAGTGACAGAATGAAATCCCCGCCTAATAGGCTATCCACCGTTCACTTCGATATATTTATCTTAATCTATTAATTTATTTTATCAGGGTCAATTCTGTTGTTTAGTTTTCATGCTACTATTTCCAATGCAATAATCCTCAAAATTCATATTTATATGAAAAATTTACAATTTCGCTATGTTGATAAAATCGTAAATTACGAATAATTTACGAAATTTTCCTATTAGAATATTTGTATTCAATCATGTTCAAACAAATATCATAAATATAATTTTGAAGTTGTCTAATGTATTTATGATCCTCAAAATGGAAATTTATGCTCAATTTTGCCTTATTCTGACATGTTAAGTAAATCGTAAATTCCAAATAACTTACGAATTTTTTAAATTGGAAAAATCGTAGTCTATGATATTCATGCCAGTATCCTAAATAATATTTAGAAAGTGGTTTGACATCTTTACGATGAAAATATCCCTCAAGATTGACGTTTATGTGAAATTTTGCTCTATTCAGCCATGTTAAGAAATTCGTAAATTTCCAATAACTTACGAAATCTTTATATTGGAAAATTCATAGTCATTAATAATCATGCCAGTGTCCTAAATAATATTTCAAAAGTAGTCTGACATCTTTACGATGAAAATATCTCTCAAAATTGACGTTTATGTGAAATTTTGCTCTATAATGCCATGTTAAAAAATTCGTAAATTTCCAATAACTTGCGAAATTTCCAAAGTAGCATATTTATAGTTACTGATGTTCATTCCGGCATCAAAACTGATATTTTAAAACTGGTCTGACATTCTTACAGTAAAAAGTTTCCATTAAATGCACGTTTAAGTGAATTTTTGTCCTATTCTCCCATGTTAAGAAAATCGTAAATTTCTAATAACTTACGAAGTTTTTAAATTCGAATGTTGCAAATGAATAGGGTTCTTGCCAATGTCGAAAGTAATACTTTAAAACTGATCTGACCTCTCTGCGATCATTTGTTCGTGAGATATCGTGTTAACAGACTAACAAACTAACGGACTAACACACTAACGGACTGACATACTAACGGACTGACACACTGACACACTGACACACTAACAGACACCATAGAAATTTTGTCATTTTCGGATTCCTCACACCTGAAAACGTGTAGAAAAGTCAAAAAACCGAGGTCGAAAATTTTCACGATTACCTAAGTTCCCCATACCTATAGTATGATGGGGAACTAAAAATTTCAAGTGTTTGATTTTTTTGTGTATAACTTAAGATTATTAAGTACTGTGATCTTACTTACATCTTTATACTAAACATGTTAAATTTAATTTAACATTTTAAAGAACACTGATCTATATTACATTCTACCGAGATTTTATTCCCATCTGTTATGGTTCATCCCGGAATTTTGTAAAGGGACTTGGCACATTTAGACGGCATTTCTGAAGTAGGTTTCGCATAAAAGCTTGTAATTTCTATTTAGTACTTATAAATTGAATTATATTAGGTTTGGTCAGTAAAATATATATTCAGGCAAGAATTCTTGTGGTTTTTTATGTATCTTTTACATATTTGAAATCTTGCTTTTTTTCAGTTTGCATTTTTTTTTTTTTTTTTTTTTTTTAAATGAATTCGCGACTTTTAAAATTCTAAAACTTCTACTGATATTTAAGAAATAACTTGATATTTGTTTTGGGTATTTGATGAAACCTACTTTAAACTAGTTGGCATAGGTGGACTCTGCTCAGTTCCCCATCATATGTATGTTCTCATAAATTTCTAGTACAGAACATATTCATGCTAAGAGAAATTAATTTGATCAAACGCTTGACACAGTAAGAGAACGAAATCCCCACATAATAGGCTACCCACCGTACAGTTCGATATATTTTTCTTATTCTAATCTATTGATTTATTTTATTCGGGTCAGTTTCGTTTAGTTTTCATGCTACTATTTCCAATGCAACAATCCCCTAAATGCATATTTATATGGAATATCATCTCATTTTGCTATATTGATAAAATCTTAAATTTCGAGTAACTTACGAAATTTTCCTGTTAGAATATTTGTAGTCAATCCTGTTGAAACAAGTATCATAAATGTTATTTTGTCTGATACATTTATGGTCCTCAAAGTGGACGTTTATGCGCAATTTTGCCCTTTTCTGCCATGTTAAGTAAATCGTAAATTCCAAATAACTTACGAAATTTTTTTAATTAAAAAGTTCATAGTCGGGAATGTTCATGCCAGTATCTTAAATGATATTTTAAAAGTGTTCTGACAGCTTTACGATGGAAATATCCCTCAAAGTGGACGTTTATACGGAATTTTACCCTATTCCACCATGTTAAGTAAATCGTAAATTTCCAGTGACTTACGAAATTTTTAAATTGGAAAATTCATAGTCAAGGATGTTTATACTAGCATCATATATAATATTTTAAAAGTAATCTGACATCTTTACGATGAAAATATCCCTTAAAAGGGACATTTATACGAAATTTTGCTGTATTCTGCCATGTTAAAAAATTCGTAAATTTCTAATAATTTACGAAATTTTCAATGTAACATATTTCCCAGCATCAAAACTTATAAGCTGTTCTTACATCTTTACGATAAAAATAATTACAAGATAAAAAGAACTTTTATACACCATGTTTTTAAATTTTCTTTTGAATCATATAAACGCTACTGAAGGCAGCGAGAACTCGGAGAAATTGGATAAAAGTATTAAAAAAATTCCTTGCTATCGTGTTTTAAGCTATTATAAAAGTTTCAAATGGCTATCTAGCCGGGAAGTTAGTTAAAAGTTGATTACAAGCTTTGTACTGGTAACGCTGACGAAGCCAGCAGGGTCCAGAAGCAATTGGTTAAAAATATTTTTGAAATGCATTTTCACCGTATTCTGAAAGTTTCAAATGTCTAGCTACAGTTAGTTAAATAAATTTTCTGTTGAATCATATAAACGCTTCCGAATACAATAGGGACCTGAAACAGTTGACTAAAATTATTTTAAAAAATGTATTGTCACCGTGTTCTGAGCTATCCTGAAAGTTTCAAATATCTAGCTAGTCGGGAAATTACTGAAAAATCGATTGCAAGCTTTGTACTGGTAACGCTGCCGAAGGCAGCAGGAACCCGAAACAGTTGGCTAAAGGTATTAAAAAAATGTATTTTCACCGTGTTCTGAACTGTTCTAAAATTTTCAAATGTCTAGCTAGTCGGAAAGTTAGTTAAATAAATTTTCTGTCGAATCATATAAGCGCTGCCGAAGGCAGCGGGACCTGAAATAGTTGACTAAAATTATTAGAAAAATGTATTGTCACCGTGTTGTGAGCTGTCCTGAAAATTTCAAATATCTAGCTGGTCGGGAAGTTAGTTAAAAATCGATTGCAAGATTTGTCCCTGACAAACACACAAACAAACAAACATACAAACAAGAATCGAAGTTAATAAAAACATGGTAATATATCTTTTCATGCTCGTTTAAGTGAAATTTTGCCCTATTCTCCTATGGTAAGAAAATCGTAAATTTCGAATAACTACTGAAGTTTTTTAATTAGAATGTTGCGAATTAATAGGATTATTGCCAGTGTTATAACTAATACTTTAAAACTGGTCCGACCTCTCTGCAATCATTTGTTCGTGAGATATCGTGTACACAGACTAACAAACTAACTAACGGACTTACGGACTAACGGACTAACAAACTAACAGAGACTCTAGAGACAGACGCCATACAAATTTTGTCATTTTCGGATTCTTCACGTCTGAGAACGTGTAAAAAAGTGAAAAAACCGAGGTCGAAAATTTTCACGATTACCTATAAGTTCCCCATACCTATAGTATGATGAGGAACTAAAAAATTAGAAATGGATTTTGAAGTTTGTTAATTAGTTCTAAAAAAAAAAAAAAATAAATAAAAATAAATAAAATCTGTTTGCCTATGTAAAAATTTGAAGAAAAAAAAAATGTTTTTTGTTAAAGTTTTATTTTTAATATTTTTCTTTTAAAGATATTACAATACAAAATCAATCCCTAATTTTTTTAAGTGGGTTCTATTGAACATCAAAAAAAAAAAAAAAAAAAAAAAAAAAAAGTATATATTATACAAGTATTTGTGT
This sequence comes from Salticus scenicus, assembly GCA_963930645.1. Classification (NCBI taxonomy): domain Eukaryota; kingdom Metazoa; phylum Arthropoda; class Arachnida; order Araneae; family Salticidae; genus Salticus; species Salticus scenicus. The sequence goes on from OZ005660.1 coordinate 16,228,356, forward strand.
GACAGCGGGGAATCACCATATTTTTTACATCACGGCTCCAAAATTATTTAACTTGGATAAGAAAATAAAAATAATGAACATATATATTGGAATCTAATCAATCAAATTTCCCCTTCCGCTTTTGTCATTCTAAGGCAATTTATATTGCGTGGTTTATTCTATTAACATACACTTTTTACAAAAAATCTCTTTCTTAAAAAATAAATAAATAAATAAATAAATAAAATAAAATCATAACTGATTACTACAGATAACAGATGTTTATCAGTTAATATAATTATATTTATATTTTACATATCATATTCATTTTCTTTTCCTTGTGCTAATTTTCGTGATTCATCAATAATATTCATAAGAATTCGATATTCCTTTTTCTCAGTTTCTTTTCTTTTAATTTGTAAATAAATATATATTTTAAAAATAACTTATTATAGTTATTTATCTAAATATCAAAGATACCTGTAGAAAAATAAATAAATAAATAAATCTGGTGTGAAACAACCACATGACTTCCGTTTTTACTTCCTAATTGAAAATTATTTTAAAAAACTATTTCGATACTGTCCGTTTCAAAACTGATTATTATTATTACTTTTTCTTTTCTTTTTCTTAAAAAAAAAAAAAAAAAAAGATTATGATGAAATTTTGGCAAAAGCAGTATTTAGTTTAATACAGATGACTATTAGTTTTTTTTTTTTTTTTTTTTTTTTTTTTTCCGAATTATAACATCGCTTTCAAATTATTCAATTATATTTTCGATAAATTTTCGATTTCGATAAATGTCCAACTATCGTAAAACTGGTATCGTAAAAATCCGTAGATTGAGACTAATAGTCCTCAGTCCTTAAAAAGAAAAATAAAAAAAAAATCTATAACTTTATTTTAAATTATCGCAGATCGATGGTTCAACCATTCGTTTTAAAGGTATTGAAGAGCTCTTTTGAAAGATACCCATCATGAAACTTTACTCCCTTCGAGGGGGGACTTCCCCCCGGGGGGGGGGGAGGCTTCTACCTACACATTTTTTTTTCCCAGTTGAGTATCTCTATTATAAATAATTCTTGTAAATTTCATAATGATTATTAAAAAATAATTCTCTTTATGCACATTTATACAAAATTTTGTCCTATACCACTATGTTAAAAATTTAGAAAAAGCGGGATGGCAACACAACCTCTTCGACAATTTTTACCAAAAGTTGATAGGCACTAATTTATGTCAAGGTGTAACTACATACCAATTTGTATGAAATTCTGTGCAGTAGTTCCTGAGATACAGTAGTTCCTGAGATGCAGTAGTTCCTGAGCTACAAAATTTTGTCACGCACACACATGCAGACAGACAGCCAGACATTTTCTAAAAATGGTCAAATCATGTTCTACAGCTCTCAGAACATTAAACCCATCAATAACCCGAGGTCGAAAATTTGTACGAATCCAATACTTTCTTCTATTGAATATAGAAGAAAGTTACAATACAATAATAAAATAAAAAGCCCTAAACCTATTTTTGCTTTTTACATAAATAGATATAACATTCTGTACAAAGCAGAATTTAATTTAGCATGACAGTTCTTATTAATATATATAATGATCCTCATCTGTCATTCACGATTCCGGTTTACACCGCTTCAAAACAGAGACTTTTGGCAGCCATTTTTTTTTTTTTTTTTTTTCCCGTTTGTTCAATTCAACTTACGAAAACATACATATCATTTTCATACATGTTTTGTATCGTACATATTGTCATTTATTCCCTCTAAAACCTTGAAAAACTATTCAATTGTAATGTTTAAATGTTTAATTAAATATAACGGATCACTGGCTATTATAAACATGAACCTATAAATAGAATTATGTAACTTCATGATTATAAACAACGCAATGCCAAATAAAAACAAACATAATTTGTTGCCATTCAGAAAATACAAATTCCAAATGGACAACTCTTTAATTGCGTATGAACGACTCTTTGACTGTTTCATTAAAAAAAAAAAAACGCTTAAAATATTTCTAAAACATATTAAAGCCTTAAAAATATTAAAATATATTTGTAAAAACATATTAAAGTCTTTAAATATATTTTTCAAGCTTCATTATTTGTTTACATTGTAAGGTATGATTGGCGTCGAGTTCAGTACGTAAATGTCGCCAGTTGATTTTAGTTTTGAAATTAATGTAAAGTTATAGTTGGGATAGAATGTTTGGTTGGGTACGTAAAGGTCACCAGTTGAAATGAGTATTGAAAGTAGGGTAGTCTAAGGTGATAATGTCGAGTCAAGATTAATTGTTCTGTTGAGAATGAGAAAGTCCCTAGCACGGAGGTCCCTAGCTGGATCCTGGATATTTTGGCGATGTTGTGGGTGAGATAGCTGGTTGGGAGTATAGAGTAGAGGTGAATTTGGGTTAGCATGGAGTGTATGTAATTATTAGATAGTTAGTTAGAAAATGCGCAAGCAAAGTGATGACGTCACTGGGCGTCAGTGGATGCAAGAAAAAGATTTCCTATGTTAATCGCCCATTGGATTTTTGTAAAAAATTATTAAAATTTGAGGAAAATTATTTCCCGATTTTAATTCCCATATTTCAGTATAGATATGTATTAGTTATCGTGTGCATGCGTTAGATTAAGTTGTTTTTGCTGTAAAATTGATAAAATTTAAATTTTAAATTTCAAAACTTTAGAAAAATAAAATAGCAAACTTCCATATTTGATTGAAAACATAAACATTTCATTTCAAAGGATGATATTTACACAATAAATATCCAACTAATATACTACTTAAAAGGAAAATGATAAATATTCTATCATAATTTGAAGTCAAATTTCTTTTCAAATGTTTAAATAAAGTGTCTGATATAAGATACTCATATGTTGCAGCGGAATAGATTTATTATATCTGTCATCCTTGGTGGAAAAAATATATCGCCAAATTATTTGGCGAACATATTTCATTCCTTTCAAAAATCATGGTTATTTTAACAACTTATATTAAGAGAGCGATGAATTATATGAAACAATATTTCGTACAATACATATTACGAAAATAAACATCTGACATGTATATTTTCGTAGTATGTTTTTAATCGCCAAATACAAAAAACGCCAAAGATGACACAGTTTTGAATTTTTGTCAATTTGACAGCAAAATAACTCAATCTAACACACGGATACGATATCATACTTATACCCAAATACGGGTATTAAAATCGGAAAATAATTTTCATCGATTTTTAATATTTTTTTACAAAAAATACAATGGACGATTAACATAGGGAATCTTTTTCTTGCATCCACGGACGGTCAATGACGTCACACTTCGCTTACGTATTTGGAAACAGGATCTTCGATAGTCTTAAAAAAAAGTATTTTGGTAAAATGAAATGAATCGTTATTTACTTCCTCTTACCCACAGGGTCGAGAAAGTATTGTTTTAGGGTCAAATTTTCGAACGTGAGTTTTTGTTATACTCACATGTTCTGAGGTCCCCTGAATATGAAAATCACGTTTTTAGCGAATGGTCTCTGTGTCTGTCTGTCTGTCTGTGTGTCTGTTATCAGCATATCTCAAGAACAAATAGTAGCAGAAATTCCAAACTCGGTATTCTAAATGTGTATCATATAGGGATGCTACAGTAAGCTTTTCGTTAAGATGAAAGAAATGGTTCGTGTACAGGGACATTCAAAAGTATTCGAATACATTACGTCTATGGGGGAAATTGCAGGTAAGTAGAATTTAACATCTATAGACTGCACTAAACCAAATGAAACGAATACATGTTTCTGTAATAGAGATAGTCAACTGCGAAAAAAAAATTTGTGTATGTAGAAGCCTCGCCTCCCCCCCCCCCCCCTGGGGTAGATGTCCTCCCTCGAGTGGAGTAAATTTTCATGATGGGTATCTTCCAAAAGAGCTCGCCAATACCTTTAAAACGAATGGTTGAACCATCGATCTACGATAATTTAAAATAAAGTTATTGATTTCTTTCATTTTTAACATTTTTTTTTTTTTTTTTTTTTTTTAAACTTTAATATTGAGAATAAATTCAACTTTTTTTTTGGATATTTAGTGTTATACTATTTCTCTAATATGGAAATCGTCTGTATTATCATACAAGATAACTTTTTTAAATAATAATTTTAATAAATTATTTTTTTTTAACTGAATTATTTTTTAATAACCGAATTAAATTCTATATAAATGTAGGTGCATTAATGAAGCGGGGAGTTGAGGGGGGCCAGAACTAATTATCATATAAAACTCTTCCGAAGCCTAATTTGAATTGTTTAACATAGGTTTAAATAACAGTACACGTTATCTTACCTCTTAATCTCCAACCTGTACTTATAGTATTAAATTTCAGGGTAAGAGAAAGTCGTGTGAGTGACACACTAGATTATTCTTATTATGAGGACTTTAAATAGAGCACTTAACGGAACACTGGGATGTGTTGTTGCTGTTGTGTTTTCGGGCTTATATTTTTTGTCAACCAGCAGTTTTTTTATTGTCATTCATATTTATTGATCGGGTAGAATTTTTTTTTAATTTCAGAGCGAAAATTAGAAAATATCGAAACACATTTGATTTATAAACAAAAACTGAAGATACATTTGAATGATCACGTGGTAATCTTCATGATCTAAACATTGTTTTCAAGATTTATTGTTCACATTCCGTCATTTTTGACGGGGTTATATACTAGTTAATATATATAATGATCCTCATCTGTCATGAACGAATCCGGTTAGTACCGCTTCAAAACAGAAACTTTTGGCAGCCATTTTTTTTCCGTTTATTTAATTCAACTTAGGAAACATACATATCATTTTCATACATGTTTTGTATCGCACATATTCTTATTTCCTATAAAACCTTGAAAAACTATTCAATTGTAATGTTTAAATCTCTAAATTAAGTATAACGGATCACTGGCTATTATAAACATGAACCTATAAATAGAATTATGTAACTTGGTTTGGTTTGATGAGTACTGAGATTTATTGCTTGCCTCTAAGGCCGCTTATATCTCGAAAAATCCACACCACAAGGGTTTACAAGTTTTTATTATACAAGTACACAATATTTTGAAGACATAAGACAACACAAACATCCATGCCCGCACCAGGATTCGAACCTGGGACCAGTAGATTCGGAAGGCAGCGCCCTACCAACCGAACCAACTGGCCGGCTTATGTAACTTCATGATTATAAACAAAGCAAGACCAAATAAAAACAAACCAAAACTGTTGCCATTCAGAAAATACAAATTCCAAATGGACAACTTTTTAATTACGAATGAACGACTCTTTGAATGTTTCATTAAAAAAACGATTAAAATATTTCTAAAACATATTAAAGCCTTAAAAATCTTAAAATATTTGTAAAAACGCATTAAAGCCTTTAAATATTTTTATCAAACTTTATTATTTGTTTACATTGTAAGGTATGATTGGCGCCGATTTTAGTACGTAAATGCCGCCAGTTGATTTTAGTTTTGAAATTAGTGTAAAATGATAGTTGGGATAGAATGTTTGGTTGGGCAAGTAAAAGTCACCAGTTGAAATGAGTATTGAAATTAGAGTAGTCTAATGTGATAATGTCGAGTCAAGGTAAAATGTTCGGTTGAGAATGAGAAAGTCCCTAGCTGGATCCTGGATTTTTTGGCGATGTTGAGGGTGAGATAGCTGGTTGGAGGTATCGAGTAGAGGTGAATTTGGGTTAGCATGGAGTGTCTGTAGTTATTGGATAGTTAGTTAGAAAATTTGAAAACAGGATCTACGATAGTCTTAAAAAAAAGTATTTTGGTAAAATGAAGTGAATCGTTTTTTCTTATTATGAGGACTTTAAATAGGCAAGCGAAGTGATGACGTCACTGGCAGGTTCGTAGATACAAGAAAAATATTTCCTATATTAAACGCCCAATGGATTTTTCGTAAAAAATTATTAAAAATCGAGGGAAATTATTTCCCGAATTTAATCCCCATATTTAGGTTTAGATATGTATTAGTTATCATGTGCATGCGTTAGATTAAGTTGTTTTTGTTCTAAAATTGATAAAATTTGAATTTTAAATTTCAAAACTTTAAATTTCAAAAAACTTCCATATTCCATTAAAAACATAAACATTACATTTCAAAGGATGATATTACACAATAAATATCCAACTAATATACTAATTAAAAGGAAAATGATAAATATTCTATTATAATTTGAAGTGAAATTTGTTTTCAAATGTCTAAATAAAGTATCTGATATAAAATACTAATATGTTGCAGCGGAATAGATTTGATATCGGTCATCCTTGGCAGAAAAAAAAAAAATATATATATATATATCGCCAAATTATCTGGCGAATATAATTTAATTCCTTTCAAAAATCATGGTTATTTTAAAAATTTATATTAAGAGAGTAAGGAATAATATGAAACAATATTTCGCACAACACAAATTACGAAAATATACATCTGGCATGTATATTTTCGTAGTACGTTTTTGATCGCCAAATACAAAAACGCCAAGGACAACAGAGTTTTGAAATTTAAAATTAAAATTTTGTCAATTTGACAGCAAAATAAATTAATCTAACATATGCACATGATAACTAATACATATATATACCCAAATATGGGGATTAAAATCGGGAAATAATTTTCCTCGATTTTTAATAATTTTTTACAAAAAATCCAATTGGCGATTAACATAGGAAATCATTTTCTTACATACATGGACGGTCAGTGACGTCACACTTCGCTTGCGTATAGAGCACTTAATGGAACACTGGGATGTGTTGTTGCTGTTGTGTTGTCGGGCCTATATTTTTTGTCAACCAGCAGTTTTTTTATTGTCATTCATATTTGTTGATCAGGTAAAATTTTTGAAGTGAAAACTTCTTTAGGCGCGTTGAGCACTTTTGGGTTAATAAAAATCATTGAACTCCCATCATCGTCAGCTAACGCTTTCCAATTGAAGTGAAAACTTTTGGGTGAAGAAAAATCATTGAATTTGCGTCATCGTCAGAAAACGCTTTCCATCCTTGTATGATACAAATAATGTATCACACAATTAACTTGCTAATGTGATGTGTTAATAATTATATACTGTATATTGTTTTAAAATCTGGTGCGGCGTTACACGACTTCTCTCATCTCCGGGCACTGTCTCTATTGCAGTTAGACCTCACAAAACAGTGAGAAAGCCCAAAGCTGCCATTTTTCTCACGTTTTTACAATCTGGTGCGGCTCTACACGACTTCTCTCATCTCCGGACACTGTCTCTTAAAGATTGCAGCCGGAAACGTTGCAGTTAGGCCTCACAGAACCGTGAGAAAGACCAAAGCCTCCATTTTTCTCACGTTTTTACAATCTGGTGCGGCTCTACACGACTTCTCTCATCTCCGGACATTGTCTCTATTACAGTTAGACCTCACAAAACCGTGAGGAAGGCCAAAGCCGCCATTTTTCTCACGTTTTTACAATCTGGTGCGGCTCAACACGACTTCACTTAACTCCGGACACTGTCTCTTAACGATTGCATCCGGAATCGTTGCAATTAGACTTCACAGAACCATGAGAAAGACCAAAGCCGCCATTTTTCTCACGTTTTTAAAATCTGGTGCGGTTCTACACGACTTCTCCAGAGCTTCCAACCTAATCCGGCAAATTGTTAGTACCGCCCCTTTTTCTTCTCCACTTAATTTTTAGAGTATTTTTCTTATTAATTCATTGTAGATACATTTGAAGAGAATTCCTCTAAAAATTAAGTGGTGTAGAAAAAGAGGCGGTACTAACAATTTGCCGGATTAGGTTGGCAGCTTTGTTTCTCTCATCTCCGGACACTGTCTCTTAAAGATTGCAGCCGGAAACGTTGCAATTAGACCTCACAGAACCGTGATAAAGGCCAAAGCCTCCATTTTTCTCACGTTTTTACAGTCTGGTGCGGCTCTACACGACTTCTCTCATCTCCGGACACTGTCTCTTAAAGATTGCAGCCGGAAACGTCCCAGTTAGACCTCACAAAACCATGATAAAGGCCAAAGTTGCAATTTTTCTCACGTTTTTACGATCTGGTGTGGCTCTACACGACTTCTCTCATCTCCGGACGCTGTCTCTATTACAGTTAGACCTCACAAAGAACGAAAATTATAAAATATCGAAACACATTTGATTTATAAACAAAAAATTGAAAATACATTTAAATGATCACGTGGTAACCATCATGATCTAAACATTGTTTTGAAGATTTATCGTTCACATTCCGTCATTTTTGACGGGTTATATACTAGTTTTAATATATTTTTTCATATAAAGGCATGCAGTAACTGTTTTTCCTAGTATTAGTTGCTATATTTATTTTTTAATTTATACACATTTAGCATGAAATGTCAGCTTTTAAATTTTTGTTGTCATTTTGAAGATGAATTAAAATGGCTATCGCGATGGACAATATCCGTTTTCTTGGGTTCGAGGTTAAATCATACCCAACATGTGACTTCTGATTCTCCATTTCCCTATAAATTTCCCTCTAGCATACAAATATTTCCCTATAGAACGCAAACATTTCCCCATAAAACATAAATTTAAACATCATAATTCTGTATTTTCCCCTATAGTAGTCACGTGTCAAGGGTTTCATACGTAACACGGATAAAGTCCATTGTGTAAGTAAACGTCTTGGCGAGAAATGTGCGAGCTACTTTGGTGCCCAAATTTCAAATAAGAGTGTAATACTGAAAATGTTCCATTTTTTTAGCACGAAATTTCTAAAAAATTTTTAAATATTTTTAAAAAATGTTTGCACGCTCTTTTATATATATATATATAAAGAAATATATTTTCTTATTTATTTATTTATTTATTTTTGGCATGAATTTGTCACCAAAGTGGCCCTATGACTAAAAATGTACCGTTGCTACACAGTTATCCCGCTTTGTATAGGAAAATAGACTTCAAGAAAAAAAAGTCCTGCCGTACTAAATTTAATATTGTTTTGAACAAAATTTTATATCTGTTACTTAGAAAACAAAAAAAGGCTTCGTTTCCATAATTATTTAGAAATATGATTTCGAATTATGCCACGTTTCGTAGGCATCATGCAATTTTTACTTTCCGAACACTATGATGAGGTAAGTATAGTAATCATGTCAAAAATCCGAGCTTGAGATTTCGATGTTTTTGCACGTTTTGACGTCTTCTGAATTTATATTTATTACTTTTACTATAACGTATGTGTGTATGTATGTATGTCAGTGAACACGATAGCGTCTAAACGCTTTATTCAAATGAGCTGAAATTTCGAACGTATGTTATAGGTCACCATGGAACAAACCCTATTGATTTTGGTGAAACTAGCACTTATAGTGTTTTTTACGGAGACACAATGAATAATTCTTTATCATTATGATCTGTGGACATAAATTCTTTAAAGTGCGATAGCGCCTGAATGCCTTATTCCACTGACCTGAAAAATTTACACGCATGTTATGAGTCACCGTCGCATTAACAGCATCGATTTTGGTGAATCTAGTGTTTATGGTTTTTTTAAAGGGACACAAAGAAAAATTCTTTACCATTGTAGTCTATATGGGACAAAACTCTTTAAACTGCTGCTGTAGCGTCTCAACGCCTACTTCAATTGAGCTGAAAATTTATACACATGCTATAGGTCACCGTTGCACGAAGTGCACAAATTTTGGTGAATCTAGCATGTATAGTTTTTACTTTCCGAACGCTATAGTGAGGAAAGTATTGTAATCATGTCAAAAATCCGAATTTGAGATTTTGATGTTTTTATACGTTTCGAGGTCCCCTGAATCCGTTTCCACTATTTTAACTATGATGTATGTATGTGTGTGTGTGTATGTATGTATGTGTGTATCTCTGTGAGTGAACACGCTAGCGTCTAAACTCTTTGTTCGAATAAGCTGAAAGTTGGTACGTATATTATAAGTCACCATAGTACGAACACTATAGATTTTGGTGAATCTAGCACTTATCATTTTTTTACAGGGACACCAGTAAAAATTCTTTATCATTATGGCCTATGGGGCCAAATTTTTAAAAGTGTGATAGCGTCTAAACGCCTTATTAATCTCAGCAAAAAATTTGTACACATATTATAGGTCACAGTTCCACCAACTGTATAGATTTTCGTGAATTCAGCACTTGCAGTTTTTTTTACAGGAACACAAAGAAAAATTCTTTATCATTATGGTCTATGGTACCAAATTTTAAAAGTGCGATAGCATCTAAACGCCTTATTCAATTGAGCTGAAAATTCATATGAATATTATAAATCACTGTTGCACGAACTGTATGCATTTTGGTGAATCTAGCATTTATAGGCTTTTACAGGGACACAACGAAAATTTCTTTATCATTATGATCATGGGCTCAAAGTTCAGTAGCGTTAAATAAAACATCGTGTAATACACTGATGAAAAAAAAAAATTCAACACCAAGAAAAAAATATTGCACAGTAATGAAATTTCAGCAATACATTTGTCTAGGTAACATATTTAATTGATTAAAGTTTCAAGATCACAGGTAGAGCCATTGGCGAGAAGAGCCATTTCAAATGTGAAATGTTGGTACATTAGTAACCGGTGTAACCGCCAGAATTTTGAATGCAAGCATGCAAACGTGCATGCATTGTGTCGTACAGGTGTCGGATATCAGTTTGTGGGATGGAGTTCCATGCCTGTTGCACTTGGGCGGTCAATGCAAGGACGGTTAATGCTGGTTGTGGATGACGCTGGAGTTGTCGTCCAATGATGTCCCATACGTGCTCGATTGGAGAAAGATCTGGTGATCTAGCAGGCCAAGGCAACATGTCGACACTCTGTAGAGCATGTTGGGTTACAACAGCGGTATGAGGGCGAGCGTTATCCTGTTGGAAAACACCCCCTTGAATGCTGTTCATGAATGGCAGCACAACAGGTTGTATCACTAGACTGACGTACAAATTTGCAGTCAGGGTGCGTGGGATAACCACGAGAGTGCTCCTGCTGTCATACGAAATTGCTCCCCAAACCATAACTCCAGGAGTAGGCCCTGTGTGTCTAGGCCGCAGACAGGTCGCTAGCAGGCGTTCACCTGGCCTTCTTCTAACCAACACACGGCTATCGCAGAGACCAAGGCAGAACCGGCTTTCATCAGAAAACACAACAGATCTCCACTCCGTCCTCCAATGAGCTCTAGCTTGACACCACTCACGTCGCAAACGGCAGTGGTTTGGAGTCAGTGGAATGCACGCTACAGGGCGTCTGGCTCGGAGCTGTCCTTGAAGTAACCGATTTGTAACAGTTCGTTGTGTCACTGTGGTACCAACTGCAGCTCGAATTTCAGCTGCAGACGCAGTACGATTAGCCACAGCCATACGCCGAACACGGCGGTCTTCCCTCTCAGTAGTGCCACGGGGCCGCCCGGAACCCGGTGTTCTTGAGGCAGTACCTTCCCTTGACCACTGCTGCCAACACTCATGCACAGTGGATACATTCCTGCCAAGTCTTTCTGCAATATCGTTGAAAGAAAACCCACCTTCTCGTAGCCCTACTACACGACCACGTTCAAACTCAGTGAGGTGTTGATAATGGCTTCGTCGTCTTCTTAGAGGCATCCTTGACTAACATTAACCCACTACGTCAAATCTCAACTGTAAATAACGATCACGAACCTTACAGCGCTTATTTAAAGCAAACCTCATTTGCATGTTCATAGTGTCGCTACTAGCGCCACACTTATGCGCGTAGCTCGAAATTTGAATCGACGTCATCTTTCAGATGTATAAACACGCCTACCAAATTTCGTTTATCTAGCACAGCTCCTTCCTGGTGTTGGGATTTTTTTTTCCATCAGTGTATTTGGAGAAAAATACTCAAACACTCTATTATGGTTTTCTTTCTTTTGTTTGCTTAACAACTCCTCTTTCTTTACATTATCTACAAAACTGTTAATTACTCAATGTTCGGAAAGTCGAGTGGAGTCACTCCAGATTTTTTTTTACAGGGACACAACAAAAAAATCTCTATCATTATGCTCTATGGGTTCAAATTATTTAAAGTGCGACTGCGGTCTAAATTCTTTATTTGAATGAACTGAAAATTCATACACATGTTACAGATCACAGTCGCACAATCCGTATAACTTTGATGAGTCTAACTCTTATATTACTTTCCGAACACTATAGTGAGGAAAGTATTGTAATCATGTCAAAAATCCGAATTCGAGATTTTAATGTTTCTATACGTTTCGAGGTCCCCTGAGTCCGTTTTCGCTATTTTTACGATGATGTATGTATGTGTGTGTGTATGTGTGTGTGTATGTCTGTGAATGAACACGCTAGCGTCTAAACGCTTTGTTCGAATAAGCTGAAAGTTGGTGCGTATATTGCAAGTCACCATAGTACGAACCCTATAGATTTTGGTGAATCTAGCACTTATAGTTTTTTTACAGGGACACAAAGAAAAATTCTTTATCATTATGGTCTATGGGACCAAAATATTAAAAGTGCGATAGGATCTAAACGCCTTATTCAATTGAGCAAAAAATTTATGCACATATTATAAGTCACAGTTACTCAATCTGTATAGAGTTTGGAGAATCTGGCACTTACAGTTTTTTTCTGGGGCACAAAGAAAAATCATTTATCATTATGGCCTATGGGGCCAAATTTTTTAAAGTGCGATAGCGTCTAAACGCTTAGTTAATCTGAACAAAAAATTTGTACACATGTTATAGGTCACAGTTTCACGAACTGTATAGATTTTGGTGAATTTAGCACTTACAGTTTTTTTACAGGGACACAAAGAAAAATTATTTATTATTATGGCCTGTGGGACCAAATTTTTACTTTCTTCTATATTCAATAGAAGAAAGTATTGGATTCGTATAAATTTTCGACCTCGGGTTTTTGATGGATTTACACGTTTTGAGAGCTGTAGAACACGATTTGACCATTTTTAGAAAATGTCTGTCTGTTTGTCTGTCAGTCTGTGTGTGTGTGTGTGACAAACTTTTGTGGCAACTGTATCTCAGGAACTACTCCACAGAATTTCATACAAGTTGGTATGTAGTTGCACCTTGACATAAATTAGTGCCTATCAACTATTGGTAAAAATTGCCTACAGGTTGCGTTGCCATCCCGCTTTTTCTAAATTTTTAACATGGTGGTATAGTACAAAATTTTGTATAAATGTGCATAAAGAGAATTATTTTTTAATAATCGTTATGAAATTTACCAGAATTATTTATAATAGAGATAGTCAACTGGGAAAAAATTTTATATGTGTAGGAGCCTCGCCTTCTCCCCCCCCCCCCCTTGAGGGGAATAAATTTTCATGATGGGTATCTTTCAAAAGAGCTCGCCAGTAACTTTAAAACGAATGGTTGAACCATAGATTTTCGATAATTTAAAATGAAGTTATCGATTTTTTTCTATTTTAATATATATATATATATAATATTGACAATAAAATTGACGTTTTTTGGATATTTAGTGTTATACTACTTCTCTAATATGGAAGTCATCTGCATTATCATGGAAGATAATTTTTTTAAATAATAATTTTCATAAATTATTTTTACTGAGTGAATTTGTATAGGAAAATATAGAAGAAAGTCATGTGGTGGCCGCAACATACTAGTTAAAAGTGCGATAGCATCTAAACGCCTTATTCAATTGAGCTGAAAATTTATATGAATATTATAAATCACTGTTGTTTTAACTATAATCATTTTGGTGAATCTAGCATTTATAGGTTTTTTACAGGGACACAACGAAAATTCTTTATCATTATGATCTATGGGCTCAAAGTTCAGTAGCGTTAAATAAAACATCGTGTAATATATGGAGAAAAATACTGAAACACTTTATTATGGTTTTATCTCTTTTGTTTGTTTAATAACTCCTCTTTCTTACTGTTAGTTACTCAATGTTCGGAAAGTCGAGTGGAGTCACTCCAGATTTTTTTTTTTTTTTTTTTTTTTTTACAGGGGCACAAAGAAAAATACTTTATCATTGGGACTTATGGGCTCAAACTATTTAAAATACGTTTAAATGGTTCATCTGATTTATCTGAAAATTTATATGCATGCTATAGGTAACCATAGCAGGAATATAGATTTTAGTGAAAATTTTACAGGGATTTTTACAGGGACACAACGAAAATTTATCTTTATCATCTATGGGCTCAAATTATTTGAAGAGCAATAGCAATAACTTTAACAACATACTACATGAAGAAAGATATTCATACATCCCTTTACTGTTTTCTTTTTTGCTTATTTAACGATTTCTCTTTAATTTATTTGTACAATCGTTAATTACTTAATGTTCGGAAAGTTGAGTGGAGTCACTTCAGATTTTTTGTTGATGCAGTATAATTTTCGAGTGACGCACCTTTTTTTTTTTTTTTTTTTTTTTTTCTAGTATGCAGTAAGATTTTTCTGCAATATATCAATATATATATAAGATGATAATAACTTTCATCATTAGACGCTTATGCAGGCCCTGATTACTCAATAGGCATGAGAAGTTTCCTCTAGAAATTTTTGAAAAGACTTTAAATCAAGCAAAATAAGTGCTTCGAATTGTAAACTTGTTTGACAACATTATCTGATTATAAAAAGTCACAGTAGATCTGATTACATAACTATCATTTCTAGATTATATAGGAAATATGTTAATGAAGCTTATACACATGCATTTATAACGCAATAATTTCATATACATATTGTAGTGAAAACGGGCTTTCACCAGTTCACATTTTGGTGCATACATTAAGAGAATTTACTTGTGTATATTTTCCCCAATTCCAGCTAATTACAAAGTTAAATGAAAATTTTGTAAATTTTTCAATGTGATCGTATGAGGGTTTAAAACAGTCAGTAGAGTCCCCCAAATTGATTTATTTGTGCTTCTACCTTATTTGAGAGAGATTAATCGGGACATGCGTTTATGCGAATTTTTTTTCGATTCTCCTCTGTTAAGAAAACCGTAAATTTTGTATAATTTATGTAGTTTTAAAAATAAAATGCTCCTTGTCAATGATAATCAAGTCAACATTATAAATGATATTTTAAAACTGGCCTTACGATGAAAACAATCCTTATAATACACTGGAAAAATTTCCCTATTCTCCCATGTTAATAAAATCGTAAATTTTGAATAACTTACGAAATTTCAAAGTAGAATGTTCCTAATCTATGATGATCATGTCGGCATCATAAATTATATTTTAGAACTTGTGTAATATCTTCACGATGAAAATTATCCTTATAATACATGTTTATGGGAAAAATTCCCTTTTCTTCAATGTTAGAAAAATGTAAATTTCCAATAACTTAAGTAGTTACCATGTTTTTATTAATTCGTTTCTTGTTTGTCCAGTACAAATGTTGCAATCGATTTTTAACTAACTTCCCGACTAGCTAGACATTTCAAACTTTTAAAATAGCTCGGAACACGATGGCAACACATTCTTTTTAATATTTTTATTCAATTAATAAATGTTTGAAAATCTCTTATAATTGCTCCTTTTATTACGCATTGATCATTTTCTTTCAAGTTGATGGGATAATTCATAATTCATAAAAAAAAAAAAAAAAATCTTCTTACGTATTTATTAATATATAGAATTGTCAAGTTTATATCTGTGCTGATAAGTTCAAAGGATTTAGTTCCAAAAATGTCGATTTTGAGTTAAGTACATAGTCAGACCCAGAAAGAAATTCTCTATCGATTGGTATAAAGGATTTAAATCTATGTCATTTAGTCTTTCGAAAATCCATTGGTAAAAAAAGATTCAAGTCAGAAATTTAGCATTAATCTTTGTATAAAATATTTAATTCATTTTTTTCCCTTTATTGAAGGTTGACAATCACTGAATTGTATAAAGGGTATAAATCAACATAATCCCTTTTTCCTAATCGATTCTTCTGATTAGTTTTTAGTTAGTTTAACTTTATTTTTCGTCTCCTGAAAAATCAAGAAAATGGACTTAAATCATTTATACTTATCAGTACAGATATGATTCAACAGAAAATTTAAAAAACGTGGTATATAAAAAGTTCTTTTTATCTTGTAAGTATTATTTTTACATTAAAATGTTGAAAATAAATAAAGTTCTGACCAGTGTCTTAAGTGATATTATAAGACTCTCCCGACCTTTCTGCGATCATTTTTCTGGAGTTTTCGTATACACAAACTAACAAACAAAGTGGTTTATAAAAAGTTCTTTTTATCTTGTAATTATTATTTTTACATTAAAATGTTAAAAATAAATAAAGTTCTGACCAGTGTCATAAGTGATATTTTAAAACTCTCCCGACCTTTCTACGATCATTTTTCTGGAGTTTTCGTATACACAATCTAACAAACAAAGTGGTTTATAAAAAGTTCTTTTTATCTTGTAATTATTATTTTTACATTAAAATGTTAAAAATAAATAAAGTTCTGACCAGTGTCATAAGTGATATTTTAAAACTCTCCCGACCTTTCTACGATCATTTTTCTGGAGTTTTCGTATACACAATCTAACAAACAAAGTGGTACATGAAAAGTTCTTTTTATCTGGTAATTATTATTTTCACATTAAAATGTTAAAAATAAATAAAGTTCTGACCAGTGTCATAAGTGATATTTTAAAACTCTCCCGACCTTTCTGCGATCATTTTTCTGGAGTTTTCGTATACACAATCTAACAAACAAAGTGGTACATGAAAAGTTCTTTTTATCTGGTAATTATTATTTTTACATTAAAATGTTAAAAATAAATAAAGTTCTGACCAGTGTCATAAGTGATATTTTAAAACTCTCCCGACCTTTCTGCGATCATTTTTCTGGAGTTTTCGTATACACAATCTAACAAACAAAGTGGTACATGAAAAGTTCTTTTTATCTGGTAATTATTATTTTTACATTAAAATGTTAAAAATAAATAAAGTTCTGACCAGTGTCATAAGTGATATTTTAAAACTCTCCCGACCTTTCTGCGATCATTTTTCTGGAGTTTTCGTATACACAATCTAACAAACAAAGTGGTACATGAAAAGTTCTTTTTATCTGGTAATTATTATTTTTACATTAAAATGTTAAAAATAAATAAAGTTCTGACCAGTGTCATAAGTGATATTTTAAAACTCTCCCGACCTTTCTGCGATCATTTTTCTGGAGTTTTCGTATACACAAACTAACAAACAAAGTGATACATAAAAAGTTCTTTTTATCTTGTAATTATTATTTTTACAGTAAAATGTTGAAAATAAATAAAGTTCTGACCAGTGTCATAAGTGATATTTTAAAACTCTCCCGACCATTCTGCGATCATTTTTCTGGAGATTCCGTATGCACAAACTAACAAAGAAAGTGATACATGAAAAGTTCTTTTTATCTTGTAATTATTATTTTTACATTAAAATGTTGAAAATAAATAAAGTTCTGACCAGTGTCTTAAGTGATATTTTAAATCTCTCCCGACCTTTCTGCGATTATTTTTCTGGAGTTTTCGTATACACAAACTAATAAACAAAGTGGTTTATAAAAGGTTCTTTTTATCTTGTAATTATTATTTTTACATTAAAATGTTGAAAATAAATAAAGTACTGACCAGTGTCATAAATGATATTTTAAAACTCTCCCGACCTTTCTGCGATCATTTGTCTGGAGATTCCGTATACACAAACTAACAAACTAGCTGATAACCTACGGACGGACACCGTACCAATTTCCGTATTTTTTTTTTTTTTTTTTTTTTTTTTTTTTTTCCTCGCACCTTAAAAATGAGTAAAAAATTAAAAAAGAAGAAGAAGAAAGAAGTCGGAAATTTCTTTGGTTATTTATATTCCCCATACCTAAAGTTTGATGGGAAATTAAAAAGAGTCATAAGTCAGCCATTAATTTTAAAGATATCCACGAGTTCTTTTAAAAAATACGCACATTAAAAATTAGATATCGAATATGGAGATTAAAAAACTAACACACTAATAAACTGCCACCCTACGAATGGGTACCATACTCATTTCGTGACTTTCGGATTCTCACACCTCACATGTAAAAACATCAAAAAGCTGAGGTCGAAATTTTTCACGATCACCCAAGTTTGACATAACTGAAGTACGATGCTAGAAATAATATTAATCCTTATCAGAAAAACACCTTACTACTTCTAAGAAACCATCTTATTTATTTTGAAAGTACCATAATTACTTTGAAAGAGCTAAAAAATCAACTATGTTCCTTAGATAAATACACTACATCTCATCATGCAATTTTTTCCCAAGATCTAGCCGTTTATCCAGATCGGACTATAAAACAAAAATAAAATTAGAGAGAAGAAAAGGCATGCATGGATAGTCCAATCCTTTTCATTTACTCTCTACTGCGCAGCTAAAATCCCGCCCTCATGAGCCCTCCCCCAACTAAGTTTTCTGCACTTGTAAACCAGAATCCAGATCGTCTCTCAGTTGTTCTCATCTCAGATGAGAGCAAAATTTCGTTTTAGAGACTGCATCTGGAGCTCCGTTCCATCAGGTGAGAATTATTATTTAAAGAGATATATTCTTTTACAACTAAAAGATTTTCAGTTATTTATTTATTTATTTTACTTTTTCATAAGACAGTTCGACGCATAAATAAATATATTTAAATCATTATAAAATTTCCAATAATGTTATTTGCATTATTTAAAAAAAAAAAAAAAAAAGTGTTTATTTATATATTTACTGTATCTTTTGTGTTTTAATATTTAAGTAGATAGTTTTCTTTTCTTTCTTTTAAATTTTGAATTATTAATAGAAAAAAAAATCTTAGATATCTTAAGTTCTAAGATTTTATTTATTTATTTACTTTTAAAAATAGAATTTTGCGATTTGTATTGTGAAAAATAATTTATTTATTCCATGTCTTGTCAATAATCTTACTGGCATTCAAGTACTTTGATAAAAATCATTTGGATATATTAGTGCACTATAAAAATATATAACTAAAATTTTCTTCAAAATTAAATTGTATTTTAAATTTTGTACCTTTTTTTTTTTTTTTTTTTTTTCTCTTTTTCCTTTTAACAATGGTGTAGACTAGAATTAAATCATTCTGGAAGAAAATAGATTTATAAAAGGTAATTTAAATAAAAGGTATTTTAAAAAACTATTCTTTTCTTTCTTTTTATTTTATACTAAGAAAAATATTATTGTGATTATTTTTTAATTGTCTTGATAGTAATAAAAGCAAATTTTATTGTCTCTATATATGTAAAAAAAAAAAAAGTTACGTCCGCCACTGTCTATTTTTTTTTTTTTTTTCTGTCTGCGAACGCAGTATTTTCTCGCGAACAAGAGTTTTTTTTTTTTTTTTTTTTTTTTCTTCCCTTTAAGAATAAGGCAGACCGAATTACATCATTTTAGAAGAAAATAGATTTACAAAAGCCAAAACCGTTCTTTCTTTTTATTGTTTAATAAAAAAGCTTTTATTATGATTCTTTTTTAATTTCCTTGATAGTAATATAAGCAAATTTTATTGTCACTATATATTAAAGAAGAAAAAAAGAAGAAAAAAAACTGTCGTCATGTTTTTTTTCTTTTTATATATATTTATATATATTTTATATTTATATATATTTATATATATTTATATATATTTTATATATATTTATTGTTTTATATATATTTATTTATTTATTAATCAAACTATAACAAAATCATTAGTTTGATGTTCAAGGCAACTTAAAAAATAAAACCCATTCATAAGCCAATATAAATATTATCTTAGTTTACGAGATTAGTGACAAAATTTAGCAATTGTTCAAGCTTTTTAATATAATGTAATAAAATAATAATAATAATAATAATAATAATTAGTTTTTGTTTTTACTAGGCATATGTGAAAATTTGTACTATTACTTTTCAACTTTTGGAGGCCCTGGGCAAGTGGGCCATACGCCCATGCTATAAACTAGCTCCTAAGTGAGTGTTATTTTTTAATAATATTGTTCAGAAATATACAACTGTATTCATAAAAATATCATGAAAGTATCTAATTTTTTTATAGGTACACTGAGAAAAAAATTATACCACCTTCATCTAGAATAAATAAGTGACCATTTTCTAAATCACTTAGCGAGAAATATAGATTTCCCAGCTATGCGCATAAGGCACGCCAATAAACTGAAAAGATGAAATGATCGAGAATTTCTAGTTTACACATTTCTAGAAGGTGAAACCATATTCTGAATATTCCGAATATTCTGAATCTTTTGTATGGCGAGAAATTCTCACTTGATTATCTAGAATTGGGTCATAAACCGAGATTATAGTTGCTGAAACCCGCCTCTTGTGTTCGCATTTATTTGGAGATATTTTCAAATAGGCTTGATCTCGATAACATAGACAAACTCTCTAGAATTCTAATAGAGGTTTCTAGAACTCGCTTTCAAAGGGGACTAGAATTTAATTGGCCATTCTACAGTCGGTAACAAAAGTGTCCGAGCACTAGAAAAAATTCCTATTTAATAAAAGTACACTTCATACGGTTTTGTTAAATAAATCCTTGTCGAATCCCGTTCTTAGTCAGTGTAAGAACATGATTCGATAAGGATTTATTTAACAAAACCGTATGAAGTGTATTATTTTTACATAGGAATTTTTGCTAGTGTTCGGACACTTTTGTTACCGACTGTTCGTAAAAGTCGAAATATGGAAGAGGAATATTTTTAAATTTATTCTAGAAACACTAATTATACATCAAATTAAAGTTACCCTATGTAGAATATTAATTCAATAACGTAACACAACAGCATAAATTTAACTTCTACATTTGTTTTTTATAAAGTATAACATCTGTTTTTTAACAAAGAGTAAACATCCTTCAACAAAGAGTTTTTTAAACATTTTGTCAAAGAATTTGAAAAACAGACGAATAATAAGAAATTGAAAATAAATAAATAAAATAAAATAATTTAATAAATAAAAAAATGAAATTAATTAATTAATTAAAAATAAAAAAAGATGAAATAAAAGAAAATTTATCTAAAATGCATGCTTGAAGGTGCCGAGATATTATGTCGTATTCAACCTGTAGCCAAAAAGAAATTTTCTCTTTCCACGCTTATAATCATAAAATATTACATATTTGAAACTTTTGTTTATTTTTGGAGTTCTACAAATGGAATGTATTAGAGATAGTACGTAGTGCATTATCTATGTTACAGTTTTAATCAGTTTTTGTTTCTATTAGATGAGAAAAAACTGTGCAATTTTTCAAGCTGAGACCCTGGTCAGTGCGACGTGTGCCCGTGCCATAATCTGGCCCTGGTAATTTAAGTAAGTGATATTTTTTAATAATATTGTTCAGAAATATACAGCTTTTTTTTTTTTTTTTTTTTTTAAGGACTGAGGGCCTGCTAGTCTCAGACAGGGATTTTTGCGTTGTCGTTTTCGATAGTTGGACATTTATCGAAAATATAATTGAATAATTTGAAAGAGATGGGAAGAAAAAAAAACTAAGAGCCCTCCGTCCTAAACTAAATTCTGCTTTTGCCAGAATTTCATCAAAATCTTTTTTTTTTTTTTTTTTTGAAAGAAAAAAAAAATTAATAATAATCAGTATCGTAACAAGAGATATCGAAAAAGTTTTTTTTAATAATTTTGAATTAGGAAATAAATAGTGCGCGTGCAATAATATGAAATAAAAATAAATAAAAATATGAATTTAATGATTTGATTTTTTTTTTTTTTTAAGTACGAAACTTTTGTATTTCTAGTACACTTTGATATTCATAACACTAAAACATCATAATTACAAGAACATTATAAACATTATAATTACATTAAAATAATACTAAAACATTATAATTAGTTGTTATATTTTCTAGTTTAAGATCTAATTAAGATGCACAGTATTGAAGTTTTATTATAAAAACTAGTTTTGATTTAATTAGTTTAAATTTTTTGTGTTTCGTAAAAATGCTGAATATAAAATTTACATTAAAAAAAGAAAAAAAAAAAAAAAAAATCAAATTTTTATAGTGATTTAATATTTATTAAAAGGACCGTCATTTAATATCATATTATTATTAAAAATACCCAAGAATAAAAACTTGCATCAAGAAAAGAGAAAAGACTAAATTATTTATTTATTTATTTATTATTATTATTATTATTTTAATAGGTAATGTGTGATTTCATTTGTAATTTTCGAACTGTACATTAAAATTGATGTATATTATAACACAGACAAACTGGCTGTTTTACGTAAAAGTAGACATATGGAAGGGAGAAGATTTTTAAATTTGTTCCAAAAACACTAATTATACACCAAATTAAATTTATCCTGTGTAGAGTATTAATTCAAAAAAGTAATACAACAGCATAAATTTAATTTTTAACATTTAAAGAATTTAAAGAGTACTCCCAACAAGAAAATTTATCTAAAATATAAAGTGCCATTCATTAGTACTGAATAGCAAAAGATGGCATAACAAGTTAAAATCAATCTGTAACCATCAAAGAAGTTCCCCCCACCCTTTTAATAACTGAATATTATATATTTAAACCTTTTTTTATTTATTTACTTGTTTTTTATTTATTTATTTATTTTAAATGTTACAAATAAAGTGCATTGGATAATACAACCACTGTATTATCAATACTGCATTTAGTTTTCACTATTTAAATGGCTAGTTATTAAAAAAGAAAAAAAAAAAAAGAAAAGAAAAGAAAAGAAAAGAAATCGCACCATGTGAAACCCAGTACAGTTCCTTTCATACCAGCCACATACCATTTTATTTCGTTTTATTCATTATTTTAGTTTTCATAACTGAAATTGATTTTGAATATGATATTATTTTGCTTAATATTTGTTTTTAATTATGTATGATAAACAAATTTTTATCATTACAAAATTTACAGGAATTTTAACAACTATAGATGCCGATGAAAAGTTATGTACCGAAAATGTCACCCGTTACAAAATTTGGATTTCCCCCCCCCCCCCCTATTGTTTAAGTATTAAAGTTAGTATGTTAAGATATTACTAAAATTTTTTAAAAACATGGGTTAATGAATTCAACCTTTAAAAATAAGTGTAGAAGATCCATATATACTAATTCCTGAAAAATGTGTTGTAACAAATTAACGGCCCTCTTTACTTTCCGCCACCAGAAGCTTACGCTAATTATATTCTATGGGAATTTTTTTTTTTACTTATAAATCATTAACTAATACATATTTTTTAATTCTGTTTTTACACTCAGAAAATTCACATTATTTAAATTTGTAGTCTTTTTCTAAAAACGGATTTTTAGGTAAAATATAATTCACACATTTACATGTAAGTAAAAATAATACAATATGACTACAATATAACATTAATAAATTGAACGTACAAAATTTTTTCTGGTCTACACTGAAAATATGAACATGAAAATAGAAATATTCAACCTGTAAAATATATTTAAAAAGCATAACAATATATCAGAGTATATAAAATGATTAGTCGGGAAATATTATGTATATATATATATATATATATATATATATATATATATATATATAAAAGAGCTTTATATGTGCAATAAAATATGAAAACCCTAAAGAATATGATAAATGAAAAAGCAGTATCTTTAAAAATATAAAAGCAAGTGTAAAATTGCAAGAATATTTATATTTTGAAATATCGACATTTAAAACAGAACAATATTTTTATTGTATATTGCTTACCATAGGTTAACAGGTAAGTAATAAGTACAGAACTTTGAATAAACGCAATGAAATGCAAGAACTCGCACCACTTGTTTCGGGTCGAAAGGAAACACAACCCTTCGTCAGGCGAACAAACTAGGCACGAAAGTGTCGCCCCTTTGCTTGCACCACTCGTGCTTACGTCGCCAGGCGAACCTGAAACGATTGTTGCAAGTTTTTGCATTTTACGGTGTTTATTCAAAGTTTTGTACTTATTACTTTTAAACGCCAGTTCTGTGGTGCTTTTTTATAACAACTGGTAAGTAATTTATTTTATTAGCAACCACAAATTCTCCAAATTTTGTAATGGCTACAGATGTCTTGTATTATACTGTCTCAAGGGACTGTGGTAAGTAATTTGAATCACAGTGTTAATTTGGCAGGGTTGGCGAAAATCTGGACGTTTTAGGGGGGGGGGGGGGGGGGGGTTCTTTTTTTTATATATATAAAACCTGGAAAAATAAAAACAGTTTTAACTGTGTGTGTGTTTATTATTATTAATATTATTATTTTATTTATTTATTTATTTATCTTCAGGAAAATGTATTTTTTTTTTTTTTTTTTTTTTTTTAAGTAATAAGTGAGTAAGATTGTTTCTTCTGACTGTATGTTTCCAAAATGTTAAATTTTTGGATAAATTTAGCTTTTATGAGATATTGATTTTTTTTTTTTTTTTTTTTTTTTGTCCTAAAGAGCTAATTCTAGTACTTTTATATTAACCGTATGCCATTTGTTTTTCATTATTATGAACAGAAATGAACAAACCAATGAATTAGTTTGAAAATATTTTATAGAACTAATATTCAATGTTTATAGTAACCTAGGTTTATTATATTGAAGCTTGTGTTAATCTTACAGCGATCTTTGTTAACCCGAATTCATGACATACAGTTAAGAATTATTGCATAAAAAGATCAATATGAAATTAACATGTATAAGATTAAGCAGCAAATCGGTATAAGGCAAATGTATCAAAACGGGGAAAGGGTAGCCTAGTTGGTGAGATATTTCAGTCCCTGGCGGAAAAATGGCCATCAGTAGAGTTCATTGCTCTAATTGAAGATAGTAGGTTCTATATTAACTATTTATGAGAACAAATATATTATGAGGGACTTAGATGATATTACTTACGCTAGACTGATTTTGGTTGTAACACTATTGTAGTAAGCGT